>VWYI01012890.1:7481-43389 GCA_013399455.1 Anthoscopus minutus | reverse complement strand
GGCGGGGCCGGGGGGGCGTGGCGGGCTGGGCCCCGTCCTCGGTGCGAGTCGTCCCCGGGGCCGAGGAGGCTCGGGCGGCTCCGGCAGGGGGGACGGAGCCCCTTCCCCGGCCCGGTGCCCGAGCGGGGCCCTGGGGTCTCCGGCGGCACTCCGGCATCGGGGAGGCCCCGTGTGCAATCCAGAGGGATGGCGGTGCTTGGGAATTCCCTGCCGGGGCGGCACGGCGGCCGCTGCCAGCTGCGGGCAGGTGGGGGCCCCGCGGCCGGGGAGCATCCCGGGCTCCTGGCGGGGGTGGCGCCGTGGGGATCCCCCGGTGCCCTGCAGCCCTGCCGGACACCTGTGTGCGCCTTGCCTGCCGCCACGGGAAGGGAGGTTTGCCTCCGGCAGCCAGCGTAACCCAGCACCGGGAACACCGAGGTGGCTTCCCCAGACCGGGATTCTGCGCTTGGGGAGGCAAGGGAAACACTTGGCGTTTTTAATTGCTGAGGTTTCTGTTAGTCCTGTGCCTCGCTTATAATAGTTTAGGGACGATTTTCGTGCTTGGAAAACAACGGTGAAGGAACAAGTGGGTGTGTTTCCTTGCCTTGGAAGCAAATATGCCTGCTGGAATTTTAAAGTATTTCGTTAGTATGTGAGGTGGAAAGGGTCAGCTGCGGAGAGTGATCTAATCTCGTCTCAGAACTCAGTCTTTTAAGTGGAATTTGAGTTTTAATTCTGGAACGTCAGTGTTCCAAATACTATGTTTCTTTTTTCAGCATGCTCATATTAAAAGTACCTGTCCTGCCTCTTTTTATATATATATATTTTTTTTTTTTTTAATCAAAAGGGCTTTTTAAACGTGAGTGACTAATAATACACAGGCTGCAGCTGAGCCTGTAAGGGAGAAAATAAAATGTTTGTTCCAATTAAGTATTAATTCCAGCTAACTGTCTCCGTAAACGGTCTTGCAGAAGGCTGAGGTTAAACTCTGCCCTCTTCAGAATGTATGTTTTGTATCCTCCAGGAATATGCAAATGTAAATAGCTCTTTGAAGCCTCAGGAGTTACAGACCTCTCTCTGGTTACTCTGAACCACAGCTGCTTATTAAGGAGGAAGGCTTTACTCCTCCTGACTTCTGTGGGTTTGTGCCTCTCATGATCATTCGTGGGTTTTTATCCCTTCTTGTAGAAATTGGGTGTGTAATATAATCTACAGCCACAGCATTTCATGGGGGTTTTATGCTGTTTTATCCCATATTCTCTAACATGCTGTGCATTTCCATTGTCTCTTTGGACGCCAGCTGTGGTGCATGAGGCTGTGAAAGATCAAGCTCTGTAAAAGAAGTTCCTTGGGAGAGGTGGGAAGTAGGAAGTAGCTCCACAGGGAAGGTGAAGAAAGCTGCTTGGTTTGGGTTTTGGGAAGCTTGGGTGGCTGGAGCTGGGGCCTGCTGCCACGTTCCTGTCACCAGGTGCTCCTCAGAGTCCCGCTGTGTTTGGGGACCCTCGCTAGGGAGGATGATGTTTGTAGGGGGGCTTTGAAGGAGATTGGTTTTCCTCCTTCAAATACCTGCTGTCAAGGATTCTTTTGGGCAGCCAGGAATTAGAACAGAGGGTATTCATTGGATTTATTTGGTGGAGCTTAGAGTTGCACACAGGTCTCAGATGCTGTGCCAGACCTGTGAGAGCTGCAGGTGAGGAAGGCAGGTTTTCCAAGGGAGTTGATACCAAGGACCCTGAAAATACTGGGAGACATGCAGGTTATTTAGTTTACATGAGTACAGAAGTGCTGTTTTCATGCTCAAATATAATATTTTAAGCTGTTTTCAGCATGGGGCCCATTGCCTGTGTTGTTGTACTTTGACAGGAGCTGCGGGAAAACTTGAAGGAATACGATATTGCTAAGTGAAACAAAGTAAATTTGGTGCATCCTGTAGTGACTTTCTGTTTCAGTTCTCTAACTAGCGTGCTTTTCATTCTTAACCTTTACCATCAGGTTTGTCCATAGTTCTGTTTCTGAAAAAGAGCAGAAAAGCAGTAAAGGGCAGCTGCCTGTGTCCCCAAATGTTAGGAAGTTCTCTGAAGTTAGCTGTCTTCAATAAAAGCTATATAAAGGCATCTCATATGCAAATGACTGCAAAGAGAAGCCCAAAATAAATACATATTTTTAATCTTGTGTAGCTTTCTGGTTCTCACGAAGTTTACAGAATGCAATATTTAAGCTTTCTCTATTTACTTTGATACGTTAACCATGTTTTGAAACATTAATTTTTGGCTGTCATCATATTTTGAGAGCTTCAGCCTGAAATAATTGATTTTGATACATGCAGTAGCTGACTGGAACTCAGTTACCAACTTTTGAAATTTGGTTGTTGAAAGTTCTGCTTGATCAACCCACAGAAATTACTGCCTGTGTTCTGGAGGTGCTTGAAGATGCAAATGAGATGGCTGATGGCATTTTCAAACCTGGTGAAAGAGCTTTCAGTGTGGGCCTCTCAGTGTCTCTAAGAGCTGCTGTAGATAGATTTTTGGGCAGTAGATTGATGATGGATGAAGCAAAGCAAGGGAGTGCTCTGCCTGTGGGCTGTGTGTAAATATCTTCCATAGATGTGGTGGTCTTGCATTGCAACAGGAAATATGTTCCAGCTTTAGTCAGATCACATCCAGACTGATGCTCAGGTAGTTGAAAATCAAGACATTGAAGCCGAAAATTTATGCATTGAAAAGATCAGAAGGCTTTTCTCCCTAAGAGTTGGTGTGTTAAGTTATTTAGAAAGCCTGTTTAAGTTCTGAGGATTTTTTGTGTGTGTGTTTAAGGAAGAAGTCTCAGTTGTGCTTATCCCATTGGTTTTATTTGTATTTAATGACTCTGAACATTGTCAGATGATCTGTGATGCCTGCTAAATTGAGCTGCACATTGAATGCGGTGGATATCGAGGTAACTCACTGCCATTAACTGCATATTGCACCTGCCTTTTTTACCTCAATTGGTTGGAAAAATGCAGTAAGGCTACTTACCCAAGGCCCAGACTTCATCTCCTAGGAAACCTGATCTTTCACCAGATGTTAAGAAATGTAATTTCTTTTTTAATCTGTTCTGCAGAAGCACGCAGATCAAAACAGCATCTTCAGGCTTTGTTAGTCCGGAATATTCATTACCTAAAAAAATAATCTGATGTTTCAGTCTTTGCCCCAAAGATTGGTAGTTTCTCTTGTGTTTGGTACTATTTCAGATTTATCTTAGCTGATGCTCAAGTTCCTGGTGGATAGTTTAATTCCACTCAAGAACTGGCTGATAGTGTGTTCTTCATGTGTAAAGTACAGGATTGTTTGAGGACCCATGCCTGCAAGGATTCCTCTTTCTTCTCTCTCTGTTCAGGTCATCTTTCTCTCTGTTCAGGTCAGCTTTCTCCTTTGCAGCTGCAAAAAGGTCTTTCTTAGGCAGCACATTGAGAATTTGTAACCTTTTCAGTCTGCTGCCATTTGAGAAGCTGTTACTCAATGTCTGCTGTGTCAGATGCACTTCTGGGTCAGCTGCTGATGTCAGAGCAGCTTGTGACCCTGTGCTGGAGCTGTGCTGGAGGTCAGTGGCTTGGCCCCGTGCAGGAATGGTGCCAGTGGGCTGCAGGGAGCAGGAGATCTCCTTGGCAGCAGCTGGGAGGGGACAGCTAACAAGCCAGGTTTCTTGGGGCCCAAGGTGTTGATGTTCTGTGCTGGCTCAGAGGGGCCCATTCATGAGTCCGAGCAGCTGAAGCAGATGTTGTTTCTGGGCTGGTTCTGGCTGGGTTTCCCTTGCAGATGTTGGTGGGCTCTGTTCTCCACAGGTACAAGGCAGTTTTTGCCCTTCCCTGCTGGGAAGGGCAGCAGACACATTGCTGAATCCTTGCCAGTTCTGCCATGTGTGCCTGGGGTGGAAATCCATCTTCCCATGGTTGCTGTAGCCCTGGGAAGGATGTTTGGTGATTCCTAGGCAGCATCTTTTGGCACCATGTCTCTGCAATCACTTTCCTAGGGAGGTATTTTATGGTAATTCTTAAGTGCTCGTTCAGTTGCAGCCTTTTGCCATAATTCCTTTTGGTGTCAGCTGAAAAATAATTGAATGGAATACATGTTTTTTAAAGGTTTGAAGAGTTCTTGATACAGGACTACTCAGAAATCTCTAAAGTTGTTATTATCCATTTGGGATTGATGTAGGTTTTGAAAGGTGAGTGAAGTAAGATTACCAGAGAACTCAGAAACTATTATTATTATTATTATTATTCTTATTCTTGATATGAAGTTCTTTTTATCATGGAAACTTCCTTAAAGTGCCTTTGCCTTTTATAATTTGCCTGACCAAAATGGACAAAATCAAAAAGACTGAAATTGCTAAATAATGCTGTACTGCAGGATATTTATCAGGTGAAGTGAGAAGGAAAAGTTACTTCCTAGAAAAAACAGGAGAAAATAAAGCTAATAAACTTCTATTTTAACTTTTCTCTTTTTTTGGTAAGAATGTTTTTTCCTGTCTTGAAAGCTGTTATTTTATAGTTTCCTTGAACTGTTTTGGTTGGGTTTTCTTTTCCTTAACTTGTTATGAATGGATTTCTTTGTTGTCTGTGGATTGTTCTTGAGCATTACGAAATTTAGGACTTCTGTTCCAGTTTGAAGCAAAATGATCAATTAAAATATCAAAACTTTCCTCCTTCATGTTGTGCACATGCAGTGTAGTCTTTGAGAGTGGCAACAAGTCAACTTTGTTTGATATTTTTATCTTTCACTCTGCTGATATTTTTATCTTTCACTCAAGGACCTCTGACAATTGTACTTTAAATCTCCTTGAGTTTTGGGCTTTCTGCTGCACTTTGGCTCCTGACTTATTAGTTTTCATGTAACCTTGGAAAATAGTATTTATTTTGCCCATAGACTTGAATGGCCTGGTCATTTTTCAGGGATAGAATCTGTGGTCTAGAACAGATTACCAAAAAAATCAGTTGTTTGTTTTGGAGGTTTGTTTTTTTTAACCTTGTCTTTACCATGCTGGGGTTTCCAGTTTGAAGTTCTAGAATTGTTGACCAAGAAACAGGAGTCCCATTTATTCCTCTGTTTCCTTTCCCAATGTGCTTTGTTGCCAAGGCATTTCATGTAATCCTGGCATTTGCAAATTGGTTTGTTATTGATGATATTAATTCATAATCAGTTGGTGGAAACCAATGCTGTGCCCTCAGCATACTTAATGATATTTTTGTGTTATAATCAGGGTATGGCCCAAATTCATACATCCAGAAATTTGCATATGTTTGTGATCTTAGAAGCATCTGATACCTGGGATTGCTTTTTGTCCTTATCAATCTGATAAAGCCCCAAAATATTAGGCAAACTTGCTGTCCTAGAGTAAGATTTTACTGTGGTTTTAATTTATACCCAATTTACTATGGCTTGGAAGTTTCTGTTACAAATAGTGTTGCTTTCTTCCTATTTTTATAGAGTTTATTTTTACTTCATTTTTTTTCTTATTTTAAAATATATTTTCACTGCAATGACCAAACCAGTCTCTGAATATTGTAATTTATTTTAGAAATCTTTCAAGTCAGGTTCAGTGACTTCTTAGAGGGACTTGTCACATATAAAACATTAGAATTGTTGAAAGTGTGCTGTAATTAAAGAACAATCTGTTCAAAATGTTGTCAAATGCTTTCTGTGCAGTTTGGGTCCAAAATTCTAGAAGTACTAGAAGTTATTTGTATTTTAGAAGTAGAAGGCCAGCGATTGGGTATTCCTATTTTAAGCAGAAAGACAGATATAAGAGTTTATGCTAGTTTGGGTTCGTGGTGGGATTTTCTGTTTCACTCCTGGTAGAAATTTTAGGATGTTTATGTAAACACGTTTTTTCTCCATCTGAGACATGTTCCACTTGGTCAGCTTGTCTGCCAGGAGGCAGTCTGAAGAAAGATGGGTATTTCCCTATTAGAGCATTTTGAAATCTAGTTCAGTCTGTTTAAGATATCCCAGCTGGCAATAATGAGATCTCAATTTACTATACTTGGCATTATTTGTTGAATGAGGTAATTCCTGTCCTCATTTATCTGACTTGACCATGAGACTTTTCCATAGCAAATGCCTGTTCTATTTTCTTAGCTGGAGTGGCTCTTTATTTGTCTCTGTGCTCTACTCTAATGCTTTTGTCATTATCAAGAATAAGATGATGAGAGGAGGAAAAAAAGCCCAGCAGAGGAGAAGATTGCTGCACTCAGCTGTTGGAGAAACTTTTTACATTCCCACTCCTGGTGGAGATTATCAACTCACCATTGTATAGCAAATTTTGACAACTGGATACAGCTGATGGCAATGTGCAACTTTTCTGACTGTCCTTTGTGTGTGTTACCCTGAGTAACATTCATCCATTCGTCCTTTCCTTCCTTCCTCCCAAGAATTCTGGTCTGACTGATGGATTTTTGCAGATTTTCAAGGAGCATGTAGGAAACATGCCACTGTTCATGGCAGGATCATCAGGGCTCTGCTCTGGTACTTTGACAGCACAAAATGCAGGTTTTGGTGCCCAGCAGTTTGGTTTATAATGACACGTGAGTCCTTTGCATCATCTGTGGACAGCTGGATGAGTTTGGACAGCATTTTGATTATTTGAGCTGAGTTTCCATGGGCAGTGTAGCCTCCGTCAGTGCTCCAACCCTTTCCAAGCTGAGAATTTCCATCCACGTATCCTGTCCCTCTGCTCCATGGTGGCATTTGTGTTCAGGCAAAGATCCAGGCCTGGGCAATCTGCTGGGGCTCAAAGCTGAGCATTTGCCCCAGAAGAGTGACCCGAGATTGCTGATGCCATACAACTTGTGGCTTGGTAAACATTTCTGCTTTTGTGGGTTAGGAAACAGCTCACAAAGCGAGTATTCCTGAAGGAGAGGTGGGAGAGGCAGGAAGTGTGAAGAGTGCTGTTTTAAATGTGTTACACTGCAACCTTTGTGTGGAAGAAGAGGCTTTGTGACAGAGTATTTTTGGATTGAGCTGTTTTGGGTCATTTCTTTCATAAAGATTTGATAAAAAAAATCTGGCTTTGGCACTGAAAGCCAGAAAAATAAGCAACATTTTGCTTTTATCTCTGGAGCTGTACAATGGAGCTTTTTGGTATTTCTTGTGCCATTTTTTAAGAATTCCCTTTTCTAAAAAGGAAGAGTAACTCGGGCAGACCTGTGACTCTTTTCTTGCTGGCCCATGTGCCTCTGGGTTTCCAGATGAGCAAATATAGAAGTGTTTCAGATACACCAATCTCTCAGGAGCTCATTCACCACCGTCACCTGACTTTGCCAGAGCTGAGCACTTATGTGTCCAAGTCGTTGTCAAACTGATAATTTATTTAAAATTGGCAGAGACCCAACAATGCCTCCAGTTAAACTTGTCAGGAAGTCTGGAGGAAATGGAATATGGGAAAGAGACTGAGGGGGGGAAGATTTTTTTTCCCAAGACAATACATGGTTTGAACTCCATTAATTGTGCACACCTCTGCTGCCTTTGGGGAGGAGACCTGTCTGTTTAAAAACAAAATAAAAAAAAATAATGAATTGCTGTTTAAGAATGATTGTCAAACTTGGCATGGATGCCAGTTGGTTTAAATATTCTGTTTTCAAGAAGCCAAAGCTTTCTAAAACCTATCCAGGCTTCCGTTTAGAGAAATATTGGCACCATGGTTTGTTCTTGATGTTCTTATCAAATAGCTGTTCAGGAGAATTGTTCTTGTGTTCAGTGGCATGAAAAACTCTCTAAGACTGTAATGTGCCCTTATTAAAGAGATTTACTGAAATTTTGAACTTTATTTGGAATCTAACAAGTTACAATTTGTTATAACAAGTTTAACTCAACAGATAGCAGGAGAATCCATGCCTTCTACTTTAAGTGAATTGACTTATTTTTTTCCTAGAGCATATGAACACTAATAAAGACCAAATAATTGCACAGCTGGGAAAGAAGCAGAACAAAAAAAAATTATCTTCCATGTATCAAAAAATCGAGCAAAAAGTACCCTATTGGTATCTCATTAGAGACCCAGGTAGTGCTGTAGCATATTGATGATAATTATTCAACATTTTAAGATTTTTAAAGCTCCTTTTAAGTGCTTAAATTAGTGTTGCAGGCTTCTTGCTGCTTTTTAGACAAAATGAGCATGCCTTTTAGAACAGGATTTGCTCAGGCAAGTGCTTAAGCCTCTGGATTCATTCATGGTGTGCTGTAACACTTGTGTAATCTACTTTCTTTGGCACACATTTCAGGTGCATACTTCTTGTTTTTTAAAGCAAATATTTGGTCACTGGTCCGACTCATCCCCTAGTTTTGGGATATTTCTGTGTTTGCTACTTTCCTGTAGCCCCAAACACCCTGGAATGATGGTGTCCCTTGACAAACCTGGAAAAGTACTGGTTGCTGTTACTTGTCAAGGAAACCTGTTTTTCCATTTTTCTGTTGAATTTTGTTTGGTGACTTTGGAAAACCTGGTAGTTGGTGTCTTAGCTGGCCTCTGACTTTATTTACAGACACAGGCACCCAAAAATTCACCTTTAGAATCTCCTGTGTGTGGCTTTGTGTCCTTTTGCCTCAGTGCTGTGAGCGCTGTTGTGCTGGTGACAATGTTTTGGAGCCACGCTGCGTTGGCAACCAGGTCACAGAATAATGCTGGTGCAGGTTCTCAGGCTTGCCTGGAGAAGTGGCTGCCAAGTGCATTTCAAAGACTTTCAGGAAGCAGAAAAAGCAACTCCCCTTCCAACACCTGGAAGCATCTTGATGCACTAGCTTCAAGGAGAAACATTAGGGACAAGTAGAGCTAACTTTGACTGCCCTTTGTGGCAAACCTCATTGCATGTTGCAGTGAAGGGTTGGAGTTTTCACCTCCTAATAGAAGGCAGCATATCCCCTTTAACTCCTCCCTATGAGGGAATTTGGCAGAGGCTCTGTTTGGCAGCAGTGGGTGAGTTTCTCTTCAGTCATTCCTCACGGTGTAGTTCTGTATTTTCCACACATCCTTCCAGAAGTGTACTCATCCCAATCATTTCCACATGTGAGTTTTCCCTTGTTTTCCACCCTTCTGAGGGCTGGTCACTGAGTTCCTGGTGGCTCCTTGTTGTTGTGCTCTGCTTTTATCTTCACTGTTTGCACTCTGCTCAGGCTGTAGGCATGGGACGTCTCAGTGCAGTCAGATTTGGTGGCTCTGTGTGCCATCCAACACTGAGCAATGTTCCTTACACCTAACCCCAGTGACATTAATCCAGGCTCTTTCTTGCCTGTGCTGCTGGGGATAGGAGATGGATTTCACTTCTAGAAAAGGAGTAAAATAAATACATTTTGGAGTGTTTATTGAATGCTTATTGAACCCTGGAGGCTTTGCAGGGTTACCTGTGCTGTAATCTGCCTTTAGGAGCTGACCTGTGTGCTCCCATGTTCAGGTGTGTGTGTAAGGGAGGTTAAATGGACACTCACTGGTGAGCTCATCATCTCTCCCCTCTGCTGAACAGTGCTGGTATCTGTTTGACTTCTGAGTCACCTTACTGTCATCTTCTCAGAATTGTAGATTTTTAAAAATTGACTCCTTTACAGGCTTAGTTTTAATCTGTTTTGGATCTCTGAACAGTTCACTGTGGGGTTAGGTAAGCACCAGTGCTGGGAGTACCCAGCTGAAAGCTGAAGCCAAGAGGTTAAAAGCTCTTGCAGTTAGAAAGGGTTAAGAGGTTAGATTTTCAACTTGTCAACTAATGAAATAGTGTGAATTCTGTCACCTGAGTCTCCCAAAGAGCAGTGTGTGCTGCTGTAAAATCCACCCAGGCCTCCATTAAATAAACTCTCAAACTGATTCATAGTTACTGTGTGTGAGCTGAGCAAGGATTAGTCAGCAGCATTAATTCTGGCAATTTCCACTTGGCTTGCTTGAGAAATACATGTGCCCTTTCTAACTAGCAGCCAAGTCCTGTTTCTGTGTGTCACACTTCCAAGAGGAAGTGACTGAGGGTGGAAGGGCTTTATTGACTGGCAGTTCCCAGGGCAGCGTTAGAGAGGTGCACAAAAGATTCTGTGCCTTGGTAAACAAGGATATCAAGCTGGACTCAAAGGTAGGTTGATCTGTGTAGGATGTTAATTATGTCATAACTTTAATACTTTCCTGGGTACTTTAGATTAAGTATGAGTAGAAAACTGAAAAGAGTTCAAGTTTTCAAAACTGAAAACAGTTCATGGACTGTTTTGCAAACATAAATTTAGTGTCAGATGAAAGGAGCACAACTAAACTTAAAGGAGGCAAAAGCAATTGACTGGATTAATCCTTCAGTCAATGAGCTGATAACATTACCTGGTAGGAGAACATGAAATGAGGTTTAATAGCAGATAGGTGCCTTAGTGAAATCCAGGCTAGAAAAGCTGGAAGTTAGGAACAAGAAGAACTAAAGACTTTCAGAGCAGAAAAGGTGAGAGGTGGGTAAGGGATTCTTACAACACATCAGTTCTTCCAGGCTATCTTTGTAAAATAAACTTTGACCTGAATTGCAGCATATCAGTGTGTCTGATAAAACAGTGGATGAGGAGAGCAGAACACTGTTGTACAAGGGAACAGATATGAATGAATCTGGTATCAGTGTTGAGATAAAACTTGCCTGCTTATCTGTACTCTGTGTTAGAGTTGAAGGAAGTGCAAGGACATACAGCTTTTACCCAGCTGAGGAGGACAGAGAGACTTAGAGCAGGGAGAAGGAGACTACAGAGACTCTTGCAGCAAAACAAGACAAAAGGTTAAAAATACTACAGGGGGTTCTCATGTTGTTGTGCTCTAAAGCATACATAAAATGTAATACCCACGAGTTTTGTTCAGCAAAACTAAAACACAAAGCAAGCAGCACTTTTGGTCTGTAATCTTAATATTTAAATGGATCAAGGTATAACACTTCTTTATTTTGGAATAAGAATGCCAAGTTTTAATACCAGTGGTTTGCTATAGGGTGAAAATTTCAAGCACTGATACTGGAGGGAGACAAAAGTGGGAGAGAAATCTGAGGAGCTGATATTAATATTTAGTAATTTACCATGATTTAACATGAAAATAATGAAAATGCCTTTACATTTGGCAGTTGAGTTACTCAAGATAGATATTTTGTGTTTAGTCAGTCACTTCAGAATTTAGAGAATATAAATTTAAGCTTGTACCTTTAGGGACAACAAATAAATTCAGAGCATGCTGTGGAAGAGGAGGCAGAACCTATGAAGAGAGCTGAAGGGACTTTACCAGATAAAAAAGCATTTCAGTTGAGCACCAGATAAGTGACCAAAGAAAACTCACATACAAGAAGAGTCTGTATTTCTCTGTTATCAGGGCACAATAGTGCATGAGATTGAAGTGAACATTTCAGAAAAGCAGAACTGTAAAAAAAAAAAAGCCAGGACTCTTTGTATTGTTTAGCACCTGATCCTCTGAAATATGTGATTCTTTTCTGTTCTAAACGTGTTTGTCTGGTTGGGTTTTTCCCTGTGTGTAATCAAAGGTCAGAGGTTGGGCTTGGTGATCTTGGAGGTCTTTTCCAACCTTAATGATTCCATGATCAGTAGCAGCTTGCCTGCTCTAGTGGCTCCTTTGGCCTCTTCTCAAAAGGGAATTGAGAGCTCTGCTGAACCCTAGGGAAGCTCTGGTACTGCAGGAGAGATTAGAGGGGAGTGGGGACTGAGGTGCTTGGCAAGGTGAGCCTCAGTTCTGCCATTCTGCTCTTTGCTTTGGGTGATTTGTTCCTGCTGGCTTCTCTGTGCTTCCTTGCTCAGTGCTGTTGTTTCTGGGTGCTGCAGAGGAGTTCAGCTCAAGTGGGCTTGAGATTCCACTTATGAAAACAGCCATCAGGCACATAAACCTGGCTTCCTGTATTAGGCTGGTTTTTTTTCTGATAAGCTAAACTTATACAAACAGCTTTGCTAAACTCCTGATGTCTACTGAGTCAGTTCAGGTGTTCCACCTCGTGCTGAGTGGTGGTAGAGTGATAATTGCAGGTGAGTTAACTTAAAACAGAGTTGACCTGGAGGGGTTTGTTGAGGATGTTGTATATCTCTTACTTCCCCTACGAGTATTCCATGGATATCATCTTGTAAATAGAAGTTTCTCTGAATACTTGGAGATAATCTTTTACTGATAATAAGTGAAAGCAAGAGAGACCTCGTGTGCCATAAAGAAGACCCAGCTTCTGTGGAATCTCCAGCAGGGCTGTGAGTTGCTCTGATGAAGGGCAGGATGAGGACCCACAGATATTTTCAGCTCAGGGACTTCACATGTGGTGGTAACCCTCAGCAGAATCCCTTGCCATGAGCTGGTCCTTCCTCTCTGTGCAAAGCACACGAGCTGCTCAGCCTCCTGTTACCTGGTACAGAGTTCCCACAGCCTTCCAGCTCATGTGGAGGGCTGTGTAGTTCTGAGCCTTTCAGCCAAGCTTTGCTTGATGTCCCCATGGTGTTTGCTGGGTTTGTAGGGCTTGGTCCTGGCCAGTTGTCTAAGCTGAAGAGGACCAGTTTATTTCATTGTTCCTTAAGCAGAACTCGTTGCCTCTAGTGTTCTACTGAGTGAAAGTAGAAAGTTTTCCATTTTCTAATAAATTGAATTGCTGTGGATTTGTTGGATGAGATCCAAGCCATCCTCTCTTCAGGAGCTGTAAAGAATTACGAGCATTTGTAAGTGGTAACTAAGGGACTGCATTATTAATATTTGGCACGAGTCAGCTACTTGAAGAAATAAAATCATCTAAACCTACTTGAGCTTTTTTGAGGAGGGATATGAACTGTCTAGTGATCCTTCCTGGGTCCACTGGGACCAGACTGTGTAGGTTGTGGAATGTTCTCTTTTGGAATTAAAACAATGGGCTGGAAAAACTTCTGGTTGCAACTGTTAGTCAGATGTCCCTTTGCTCTGTGTTGCATCCCTTCTTGATTAGGAGGGGCAGGAGGTTGTGTGGATGGATCTTTGAGTCAAGGACAAGAAATTATTTTTAAAAAAAAGAAAAAAATTAAGCATGCAGCCTTCCGTTTTATGAAGAGTCCTTTTTTGGGGTGGGTGGCTGTGGTTTGTTGCATTGGGATTTTTTCTGAACATGTTTTCTTCCTCTGTTACCCGTGTTTGGTCTTGACAGGATTTTTTACCTCTCGAGTCTTTTTGTATGTGTGTGTCTATTACACATTGTTCTTCCCCGCTTGCATTTTCATTATTTTTACTTTTTGTAATGGTTGAGATGTCTGCATAGCAATAAGGATCCCATTAAGTGAACTGCTGGTGTTCCCTGATCATTTCTTTGCCTTTATAAAGGCTGTCATGATTTGGGAGCATGAGCCTTTGTTCCAAATACAGCAGCAATTTTAAAACTTCTTTGGTTTCAGTTGTAATGTAAAAGTAGGCATTCAAACTTGACTGTTGATTTAAATTAGAAATCACAGATTAAAAAGCCTGTCTGGAAAATGCAAGTCTGAGGCTTGTATCCAGCTGTATCTCTGCCTGCTGAATGTCACAGGTTTGGAAATTGGGTGGTTCTCAACATCAACATGAATGCACAGGCACAAAAAAAATGAATATATAGTATCAGCCATTTCTCTAAAGGGCTGTCCTATTGCTCTAGGCCTTTCTCAAGAAAATAAAGCTTATACTCCCACTGCAGCAGTGACTGCAGAGTGGATGGAAATACTCCTCTGCTGTGTCTGTATGTTCATAAGTTGTCATTCACAAAAGAGCAGAGAAAATGTCACAGTGCAGATGTGGATCAGCAGAAAGATTTCAGCATGCCTTGTCTTGCTCAAACCAAGGAGGGATTTGAGTGCTGAAAACAAATCCTGTGGGGACTGCTGAAAATATCTTGAAAATGCAGAGGGGCTGTAATAGGGATATTTAAACTGCTTTCTGTGGTTGGATGGGACATTTCTCCCCTTCTCTGCCACATCTCCTCCCCTGCTCTGAGCTGCTTCTGGGTATCACCTGACCTTTCAGTGAGGCAGCTGAGATTTCTGAGCCTCCAGAAGACTGGGCTTTCTATTGTTACTGTTCAGCCTGATGAATTCAACACACTCTACAGGCAGGCTCTGGGGACTTTATGAAAGTCTCTGCTGGAGTACTGGAAGGGAAAGCTGGGGGAAGTGTGACAAGAGAATAAAAAAGGAAGTAAAGCCATCCCTTTGGCACTAAGGTGCTCTATTGGCTGTTCTGTGGAACTGCTGTGGGGTTTGCAGCAGTATCTCATGCTTATCCTGAGCTAGATAAATACAGCTTTGTCCAAGCCATATTCTGATGGTTTTTCCCTCAACTACCACTTGATTTACTCTGTCAAATCTTACTGTGGATGCTGCAATTACAAAGCCTCAAAAGCAAAACCATTCCAAGTGCTGGCTTTGGTGAGGTTCACATTGGGGGGTGTCGGGGTAGGGTGCATGTGTTACATTGCACAGAAATTCCAGTTTATCCAAGGACGAGAGAAGGAAGCATTAAACAGAGCTAGTGCTGCACTAGAATCCAGGAGCACTCACTTAAGTGTTCAGAATACGGTGCATGAGACATCTGACTTTAAAGGATTTTTTTAAAGGGGCTGTCGTTGTGGTTTCGCTGTGCTGCCATCCCTTGCCTTGCTCTGTAGCAGTCCTAAGCACTGCTCTGGCTGGACAGGGAGCTGCCAGCTACAGCAATTCTTCTTCTAATGTGCTGTGTCAATATTAGTGCTGGCCCAGGGGCCTTGGGAGCTTGCCCTACTTCTCTCCATGTTCTCCGTGGCTGCGCTTCCAAGTGCTTCGTGTGGCTCTCTCCGCCGGGCAGCAGGTGGGATAATGCTCTGGGCTGAGCTGGAAAGGCTCAGAAAAGCAGCCCTTCCCAGCCTTAGCAGCAAATCCCTCCTTTCAAAACCTGCATTTCAGGTGGTGGTAGCTCTGGAGCGTTGGCTGAGACCGGCAGTGAGATACGTGTCTTTTTTGGATGTGCGTTTCTGTACGTGTTTTCCATAAAACCATTTAGGGAGTGCTGAATTGTGGCAGGGTCAGGGTTTCAGTAGTTTAATTTGGATTTAACTGGTAAATAGTGTGGCTTCAGGAGAGGAAGCTGCTGAGCTTATTCATGTCAGTGTTTATTGTTGCTTCACCAACAGAGGGACTCTGGGTGCACACGAGGTGTGCAGCTGTTTGCAGGTGCTTGTGTGGGGAGAGGTTTTCTTAAAACTGGAAATTTGTCAATAATTTTAGGGTTATGAATTTCTGTTTCCACACAAACTTTATACAGCAGCTATGCCTGTATATACATAGCTATGCTATGTGCATACTCTGGAATTTTTTTTCTTTCTTACCAGATTCTTACTGGTACACCTAACAGAAAGATGTGATGCCCTCTTACCCAAAAATCACTGGCAGTGTGGGAGAACAAAAATTTGGTTGAGCCTCTAAGAGAGTCTGAAGGAAGAAATGCTTCTGTTTCCACACAAGCTTTATACAGTAGCTAAGCCATCATTATGCATTCCCTGGAATTTTTTTCTTTTTTATCTGATTCCTACTTGTACACCTAACAGAAAGCTGTGGTGCCCTCTTACCCAAAAATCACTGGCAGTGTGGGAGAACAAAAATTTGGCTGAGCCTCTAAGATAGTCTGAAGGAAGAAATACTTCATGTTCACATGGACGTGATCCATTTGTATTTGACAGCTGATTTTGTGTGAAGTCAAAAAGAGCTTGTAAGAAACCAGTGGGGAAAAATGAACCTGTTGAGATAAGTGAGCAAGAGGAGATGGTAGAGAGGCAGCCAGAGTGAGGGATACCCCAGCTTGGTTCCAGGCAGGGTGAGAGTTTCTTTCTTTTCCCAGGGCTTACTCTAGGATGGGAGAGAAGGTGACCCCTGTTGGCTTTGCAGAGTGCTGAGAGCAGGGGTGGCTCTTTGCAGCCAGAGATGAAATCCAGCAGGACCAGAGGGAATATGCAAAAACTGGAAATGAAAGTATCAGCTATAAATTGAACCACCTGTCTTTGCTCCTTCTGGTGATATTTTTGCCCTCTCGTTCCAGTGCTTTGTTCCCTGAAGATATAAAGTATTTAGCTGCAGTTTGGCAGTAGATCTCTGAATGAAAGGTCTTGCACATTGTAGTAATAATATGACAATAATGTGACAAATAATCTGTGCAATATCTCTAAAAGTATTTGGACCAGGTGGTTCAACTCAAAAGGAAACTAGAATTTTCACCCTAATAGATGCACTTCAGAGTCTAAAAGAAGTGAGTAGTGAGGTTCAATCTATTCAGCTGAAAAGTGGCTAACTTCCCATAATTCATGAACTTTAAAAGTCAAGTCAGAAAGTATTACTTGGGTGGTAATACTCATGCCATGGCTTGAGTGTACTGTCTGGTTTGCATGTCTACAATGCTGCAGTAACAGGAGGGAAGAAAATGAGGACCTGACAAAAGCCCAGAAGGACTGGAAGCTGGAATAATTAATGGAGTACTAATATAGTGCTGTGCCAGTGAGAAGGGTGGCTGCAGTTAAAGCTTGTGCTCGCTTGAAATGTTAAATTCAAGAGGTATCCTATTACAAGAGGTATTAAAGTACCAGCAGTACTTCTGAGCTTGAGGAAGAAGCCCTGGAAGGGGTTCCATGGTGTGCCAAGTCACTGATCACAGGGTAAAACTCTACTTTTAACATAAATGAGGAAGTGTTTTGTTAGGCTGCTGTTTTATTTAAAAGACATTTCCTTGAACTTTGAGAGGATTTTGCCTTCCTGCCACTGAAAGACAAATTTTGAGGTTATGAACTACAGGAAGAATCTTTGCTGAGGATCCACGAGCTTCACTGAGCTGCAGTAAGGAAATTAAATTTGCCTACATCATATCACAGTTATTATAATACTTAGAGTGTACAGTTGGGCTTTATTCATCATCTCTAGATTAGAAGATGTGCTTTTAACAATATGAAACTTAGTGTTCTCTTTGGCTAATGGAAGCCTTTAAGACCTGTATCTAAAACATCTGCCTGCTGTAAACTGGTGCTCGTATTTAGGAGTTGGATGAAATCTTGAAACAAAAAGCTGCATCTTTTGGACTGCAAGTGCAAAAAGGAGGCATTCCCAGTCTGGGTTACAGAGGCAGTGATTGTAAATTCCCAATGTTTGTATAATATGGGGTGTGAGTTAATTAGCTTACCTACTTGTTACCTTGGGTGCTTCTCCTGCTCCAGAAATGTCACTCCAGGCTGTGTGCAGTCCTCCTACCGAGAAATTTCTAATCTTCTAAATATTTTGGCGTTGAAGTTGACTCAGCAGTGCATCTTGTGTTGTTGACAGATGAGAAGTGATGTGTACAACTTAGGAGACTTCACAGAACTGCTGCCTCCTGAGCTGAAAAGGTTTTTGTTATTTTGTGGGTTTGGGTGTGTGTTTCTGATCAAAGCCTGCTGGAAGTACAGAAGCTATTAAAGAAATCAGCTTCGATTAGGTTTTTCCTTGAAGCCCATTAATGTTGGCTAATTGATTTGCCCACATGGTAGGATGGATTTCCGTGTCTTTCCCACACCCTGCTGCCTCCCACCCTCTCCAAATCCCTTGGTTGGTGAGCAAGGGCTGCATTCCGTGGCTGTGAAACACATTAGAGTCCCTCACACATCAGAGGCTGGACCTGGCTTGGAAACTCAGCACTTCAGCTAAGTTTAGATTGTAGTAACTGAGTAGATTTCTTTTGTTTTATTTTAACTCTGTCATTATCAAAAGAACAGTTGGTTTTGATGTCTGAGAAGTAGATTGAAATAACTGGCCCAAAGGACCTAAAGCTTCTGTTGTCTTTTAATTTTGAGTCTTCTCATTCTCCCCAGTCTTGAAAATGCAATATCTCATTTCTTCTCACACATACACACATAAAATCATCTGAAGGATTGGAGTAAATGAATATTAAATATAGCATCCTAACATAGATTTTGTGAGCTTTCTTCACCAACATTTAGCATTAGTAGACCCTATTTTTAATGTTGCTTTGTTTCCATAGCTTATATTACAGAAATTCTGGGGTGCTGTGCTGAACAACATTTCTGAAGCATTGTTTTAGAGTATGTTGGCTCAGGTGTCTTGGGCTTAAATAATTAAAACACTTCTGACATTAGGGCTCCATCCTTTTTCTACAAGCACCTGGATTTCTCAGGGTGACTGATTTTTATTCCTATTTTATTTCATTACACTGATAATTATTAATTATTTTATTGATATTTTATTTCTTTTCTGGAATAATGGCTGTATCACTTTCCAGTGAAATCAGTCAGGGTGTTTTAGAACAGCAGGACCTGTGGAATTCCAAAGACATACAAAGGAGTGTGCTGATTGAGAGTGGATCTTGCATTAACAGAGCTGGGTGTAATTCTTGGCATAACTTTTCTTACTCTTTGCAGGAGATCAGCTGTTATCTTACAGATATTGTGTGGCAGCTCCAGTTTTTTGGTAAACCCTCCTTGATGCATCCCTGTTGCCATTTGGGGTGGGATACGAATAACAGGAATTAGGAATATTCCCAGAGTATCTGTGGTGATCTCAGCATGTCCATGGGATGTCCTGAGGCTCGCAGTAACACGCAGAGTTTGCAGAGCTCTGAGGCAGAATTCAGTGGTTCCTGCTCTCTGTGGAGACACCTGAAGTGCTGCTTCAGTCTCTTTCTGTGAGCTGGGGCTGAGTTTGGGAATCCCTGCAGCACTGGGAGCTAGCTGCACACAGTTCCTGGAGATGTGAGGACCAATGCTTCTTGGTTCCAGTAGCCTGCAGGGAGGTGACACTTAACTCCAGGTGTAGAGGTTTCATAAATCCCTTCCATAAATCCCTTCCAAGAAAGGCAAGTCCCTTTCTTTTTTCCCCTGTGGAAGCAGTTTCTTGGAACCTAAGGAGTGCATGTGCTGGCAGATTAAAAATCTCCCCATCACCAAGTACAAGTGTGTCTGGAGCCTGCAGCAGCCTCAAACTGGGGAAGATAAAGAACCTCATTTTGTGTTTTGTACCAGCTTGTGCTGTGATACTTAACTCCAGCAGTGGAATGCTGCTGCCAAGGGAAGTAGATGATTTCCTTTTTGGAGCTGTTTTTGGTTCAGTCATTACCCAGAGGGACAGTGAGTATCTTTTCAATGACTTCTTCAGGAAACCACACCACAGTTTTCCTCTGTCGTTGCGAAATTGCACTTTTGGGATACGAGACACTCGTGATTCATGGAGTTGTGACTTGCATCTCTTTCAGAATAAATCTGTGCATGCCTTGGACATGGCTGCCTTTTGCCTGGGGGGAGCCAGAGCTGACTGGGCTTGTGAAAAGAGGTCCTGCCTCTGGGTGGGTGCTTGGCTCATTGTGGAAACCAAAGTTCATGCTTTGGAATTTTTAAGAAGTTTAATGAGATAAAATAAGGGACAAAAAAACCAAAAATACCCAGTGCTGGGGTGTCTCTGGCCAGTTACCCAGAGAGCATGCAGTAGGCTGGAATGAGTGTTATCTTTATACTGTACGTCTCTGAGATTCATGCACATGCATGTGGCTTTTTTATTCCAGCTTCCTTGGAAACTCTTGCTATTCCAGCTTCTCTTCTGGTCTGGTTTTTAACTTCTGACCTGCCTGCAGGATATTCTATAGATTAGGTCTTCCCGTGTTCCCACTGTGGCACACTTTTGGGTACTGATGCTCTGGTTCCCATCATTCTTGTACTTGGAGCTGTCAGTCCTCAGATGTAGGAGAATTTCTGGTTTTTACCATGCTTTAAGTTGGTTCCATAGAGGTATTTTCAGTCTCTATTGTTAACAGTTTGCTAATGCCTATGACACAATGTATTTATTACATGACCATTCATATAAAGTGCATGGGTAAACTGACAGGTGATACTCTAGACAAGCAGTTAAAAGTGACTCTAAACTGTGCTAGATCAAAATACTTGTGATACAAAGAGTTAATCTAGAAATGCAAAAGCCAATATTATATTGTCATCTATAACACTCATGGAGTTGACCTACTTTAGCAGTGACCTTGATTTGCTCAGAGGTGTTTGTGCACTCGTGATCAGCTTTGCTGCATGATTAAGCTGGTCACGTGTCATCTCACTTTTTTCCTAAGGGATGAACAGTAAGATTCCTTTTTGCTGTCTCATTAGCCTTGTTTCAGGGGATGAGAGAAAGGTGGAATGCCAAGGAAGTAGTCCCAAACAGGCTGTAGGGACAAACTGTGACAAAATACCATTTGATTCTCCTCTGCAGGAGAATTCAATCAGGAAGTAGACTCCATGGCATTTTTTTTTCAAGTAGGTCCTTAGAGTGCTATGGCAACAGGTTTGGCGTCACAAATGGAAGGTTTGAACTTTGCTTATCTACATGGGTAACTTTTGTGTTCCTTCTCAGATAGATTTTTTTTTTTTTTTAGGCGTTCAACATCCAGCAGGTGGAGGAGGCTGAAAAGACAGAAAAATATTCAGTTTCCTAGAATTTTAAGAAAGCCTTGTGAAAGGAACATTTCTCTGAACTGTTTGCTATTTAGTGGGACATGCTGATTTTTGCTCTGATCATTGAGTTGACAGCTTAACTTTAAAACTCATTTCAAGAGACATGCAGGGTTCTTAACTCCTGTAATGCTAAAATGTAGGGCTGTGATTGTTAGGACTGGATGAGCATTTGGGACATGGTAGAGAAAGGGCTGACTGAAAAATAAATGGAGAATTCTGCTCTTTATGTACTTTTTTTCTGCCTAAATGGTCAAGACACTTAAATAGCTGCTTTGAAACTATCAAATATAGACAGGTATAAAATGAATGGATACTTGATTTCAAGACTGATACAAAACTTTTGTTTGAGATGAACAACAATTTGTTTTTTGCATCGGTGCCCGGTGACTTGTGCAGTGTTCTGGTTCTGAAGCTGAAATGCTGACTGTTGCAGGCATTCTTAAAGAGGGAGAACTGTCATAAACTTAAAAACCCTTTTTCTTCATCCTCTTTTTCCTTTGTTCATTCCAGCTCATCCCAGCCTCCTGTCTGAGGCCATCATAGGTGCTCCATGAAATTACCAAATGCAGTAAAATGTGAGTTCAGCCAGCACCCTCCCACAGAGAGGTGTTCAGAAACACACTGAGTTTAGCTGTAACTAATTTCTGCTCATCAGCTGAGACTGCAGGTGGTGGGTTTGGGTCTGAAGCAAGCACAGAAATGGCCAATGGCACAGGGAGACAGCAGGGCCTGACCTACAGATAGCTGTGGCTGTGAATGGAAGCTTTGCAAAACATATGTGGTTATGGATTCATCAGTGGCATCTCGAAATGTGACTTCAGTTGGTACTGGTTTAGCTTTGGTCCGTTCTGGTGCCAGCTGGCCTCTGAATGTGCCCCTAGCAGTACATCCACACACAATCAGAAATGAGAAAGGGGCTGGGTTATTTGGGAAAGGACCAGAGAGGAGTTGTTGGGTGAGATGGACAGCGAGCCCTCAGCAAGGGTTTGGATGCTCTGCTGCTGCAACAACAGTGATCCTCTCTTCTGTAGCTGGGGGTGCCAAGACAATGACTTGCCTGATCTTACAGTGCCAGGAGCAGAAATTTAGATCATTTAATCTTGTGGCATTCTGAATTCTGCTGTTATGGCAGAGCTGAAGAAAATGATGACAAGCAGCTTTGGAGACTTTTTTGGTTAATAACTCACAATGTGTCTACAGACATGCTTCAGCAGCATTGCTTGCAGTGTGGTCACGTTGGCAGGATGTTTGGCTTGTAAACTTCTGGGAGTGTCATGGGAGCTGCTTTTCTGTGTTCTTGGGAAGTTCCGCTGCTGTCATAGGTTGGGAAAGGCAGTCAGGATGCTCACAGGTACATCAGCCAGAAAACTGTGTGTCCAATTGACTTTGGAAGTTTTCCTGCAGGAGGAAAATGTAGAATAGTTTCTAAATCTTCCATAGTAAATTGTGCTGAAAAACTTGTTTTGTGACAGCAGTGTGGAAGGGAAAGGCAGCCAGATGTTTGTAGTATGGTTGGGAGACACATTTGAGGGCTTGAGCTGTAGTATGGGATGTGGATTTTATGTAAATTCTGAAGGCTGCAGAATAAAACCATGTTTAATTGTAAATTGTCTTTCCTTCAAAGATGCCAAACAAAACAGTAAGCCAAGCCCAAACTTAGGACCACCCTTAGAGCCAGGCAGTCAGGAGTGAAGGGTGAGTCTGTCCTTTGAGAGAGCAATTTAACCCTTTCTGGCAGCATCTGACAGCAAATGTGCTCATGGTTGTCACTGTGTGACCATTGTGAGCAGAGGGGGAGTTGTGCAAAGACCAGAGGATGGGAAAAAGGGCCCAGAAGGAGGTGGTTGGTGCCTGAGATCCCTTCTGCCCAAAGCTTGGTCCATTGGAAATGCACAAGCCAACAGCTAACCCTTTGGATGGATGGATAAAGCTTTACACTTTGTAAGGAAATGAGTATTTGATGCCTGAGTTGGGAACACCTATTGCTTTGTAAACTCTGTCTAAACCAATTGTTTTTAAGGGGTTTTTTTAAACTTGCTGGTTTTCCTCCCATTCAGGTGTTTGAAAGTCTTTGACCAACAGAACATGAGGCATGGAAGAGTTCTAAGGTTGTCATCATCAGCTGCTTTGGGCTGAGCATCATCATCTTTGCCCAAGGGGATTTAGGCTTCCAAGACAGGCCTTCAGGTAAAAAAAAACAACAAACCTCTTCTCTTTCACAGCTGATGCTATTTAGCAGGGAGCTTTTCATAGGGTTTCTTCCAACAGTGTAATTATTTGCAGTCCAGAGCATTAAGTAGTGAAGATCTGAATTATTTGCATTCTAGAGGATTAAAAAGCCAATTGGATTCATTTGTACCTTTAACTAGGCTTCTTAGACCCACCATTGGGTTGTAATATTTTTATTTGTGGAGTCTGCTGTGCAGATGTGTTTATTTCTAGGGAAATGTTGTAAATTCAGTGGAAATAGAACTTGAAAAGTTTGTCAACTCTAAAGTGATCTTCAAATGCAGAGACACACTAAAACAAGTGTTCCTTGTCAGAAATATTCCTGTTAAGTAGAAGCAATTGGCTGGCCAGATAACATAAGAATAAACCTGGTTTAGTTCAAGATTGTTCTGTGACAGATCTTTAAAAATGTCTTTTGAGAGTGGTCATGGTTTGTGTGCAGTACTCCATACAGCAGTAACTGGAAAAGGAGAAATTACCTGTTATTTTTACAAGAGGGAGAAATAGAAACTGATTGTTGCAGTTTTTAAAGAACGCTAAGTTTGAGAACTTTTTTTGGTTAAAAAGATGTAAATGTCTGCTTATATTAATGCAATGTTTTTTTTTGGCTTGGGGGTGTTGTTTTTTATTTCTTCCCTGCTGTTAGACAGTCCAATGGCAGACCAAAGGATGGACATATCTTCTACAATTAGTGACTTTATGTCACCAGACCCTGCTGACTTGATCTCCAGTTCCCTTAGCACTTCAGGAATGGACTGTAATAGGAAAAGAAAGGGAAGCTCAACTGATTATCAGTAAGTTGGATTTCTCTTGATTTAAAGCTACTGTGCACTAAGAGGAAAGTTCATTATTTAATAATAATAAAGATGATGATGAAAATAAAGCTGTCATCTCAGTGCAGCTAGAATTGAGGGCTATCACAAGGAGTGAGGATGAGGAGAAATCTTCTGGCTGGTGGGGTGTGGAGTTACTGCTGATGAAATGCCCAGTGTGAAGGCTGACTGTATTGTCCATTTACCTAGGAAGTACAATGTCTGACTAACAGAGAGGGAAGATTATAAATTTGTTGAAAAGTGGAAGCAAAACCAGGAGGAGTTCCTTTTCCTCACCTATTTTTTGCCTATTTAGTCACTTCCTATCAGTGTGCTGCCAACCTTTGCCTGATGAAGCTATTTTGATCTCTCATTTGAATCTGAATCTGAATGGTCTCTGGTTTGAGGCATTAGAGCTGTCTTTCTTTTAATCATCTGGTAATCTTGTAGTGGTTCCCAGCTGTGGAAGGAAACCCCACCACCTCTGCACAGCAGAGTTTGCAAACTCCCAGACCTGTAATTTCTCCTGCACTGGGAACACCAAGAGCAACCTCCTCAC
Source organism: Anthoscopus minutus (assembly GCA_013399455.1). Taxonomy (NCBI): domain Eukaryota; kingdom Metazoa; phylum Chordata; class Aves; order Passeriformes; family Paridae; genus Anthoscopus; species Anthoscopus minutus. The sequence continues at coordinate 19,370 of VWYI01012890.1, read as the reverse complement.
TGCAAGTGCCTGTGCAAGCCTCCTCTGCACTGGAACTTGCCAGAGTGTGGCTGCAGGGCAACTTGTGAGTGGCCACATCCATTATTCATCCAGCCACAAAGTCTTTTTTTATGTAACTTAGCAGAGATTTTATTGCTGGGGGCCTTTGGGTTGTTGGCAGCTCTTTTTACGAGGAGGGGCAGGATTTTTAATCCATGCTGAGCATCACAAGTAAGGATTGGTTTCTTTTTAGGAGAACTTGTGCATGAAACTTTAAATACCTCTGTGAACTGCCTTCAGTCTCCCTGAAAAGCACATGTGTCCCTCTAGTTGAATTGACTACTATAAAATTGAGTGAACAGCCTCAATCCTACCAACTTCCTCTTCTCTAGAAAGGATTTCTCTATTTTTATTCCTCTGGGTAGGAAGCATTACTCAAGTCCTCTTTGCCAAAAGACAGATTGTTCTTGTGAGGTATAATTCTGCCCTTTAGGTTTTTGTGTGCATTTTTAAAAATAGTGTGAAAACTGTTTCCTTGAATCCTTAGTAAAATCAGTTTACTTATTTTGTAGTCATACACTACATACCACTACTTACTAAATAGTCACAGCACAGTTGGTTTTGTGTTGCAAAGTAAATGGTGGCTACTAAATGTTCCTCTTGGAAAGCAGAACTTAGGGCAGACTGCCTTGATCCCTCCCTCCTTATTTATATGTGTATGTATGGGAAAATGTTCAGAAATGCTACTGCTCAACTTCTGCTACCTGTTAATGATTTTAGTATATTTATAATATTGATTTCAGTATTTTTATAAATTATCCAAGTGTCCAGTTTGATGCTTCAGGTAGCCAGGGAATAAGGGAGACAGAAGCAGTGTTTTTGGGTGATTCTTTGTTCACCTCTTGAGTTACAAGCAAGAGGAGTCATCAGCTGCACTTTTCAGCTCTCCACAGCAGTTTTTTAGTTCTTTCTGCTGCAGCTCCTCCAGGAAAATCCCTTCTGTCACTTCAGCAAGGGCTGGTCCAAATGCTGTTGTCCAAGACTTCATGCGCAGGACTATGAACAGTAAATTTCTTTTCTTAGAAGTAATGCTTTCTATGGAAATGTTACACAGTGAGAAAACAAGCTACCCTGATGCATCAGTAACTCACCTTGTGCCCCTTCTAGAATTTGCTTTCTGGGGCTTTTTACACACAAACATCCCAGAGCTAAAGGTGCTGTCTCAAGTGCTGTTAAATTGTGAGCATCAGGAGTCAGTGGCTAAGACAATAACCCAGGTGTGCAGATTGGGAGATGAAGAAAACATTTAGCATTATTATTGTTGATGCTCCTGTTATGATGATTATTTTAAAAGTGATCACAAAGATGATCTAAGAGTGCAGTGAGTAATACATGAAAGGCTACCATGTTTGTTTTTAAGAAGGCTCGTGTCCAGTGTTGAACAGGAATAACTGGTATATGTTATTGGCTGAGATGAGAAGGCCTTTCATAAGGCTTTTATGAAACATAGCCTCTTATCATGGTAAAGCTCAGTGGTATTTCAGGTCACTTTGCAGTCTTGAAGTGATGCCAGCAGTTAGTTTGCATGTAGAAATTTTGTTTAATTTCCTTGTGATATGATAAAGTCTGTATAAAGTTCAGCCTGGGACATGACACTAAAGCAAAATGTGCATCTGTCCTTCTGGGCAAGAATCAAAAACTGGGAAACTTGGGATACTTTATTTTTATTTTTATCTTTTATTTCTGGCCTTAGAGTTCCTCTGAAATCCCATTTATCTAACCACAAGGACAACACGCATAAAGCACAGATCTTTCCTTTCTGAAGATGAAACAATATCCCAATGATTTGCATAACATAATTTAGGTTAGTTGTTTTATTAGTTTTTCACATTAAGTGTCATGAACTATGCTCTCTTTTCTTAAAAAGCAGAATTATTCTTTCAGAAAGTAGATTAATTTGAACAAGCTTATTTCTTTAGAAAACGCTCAGTGCTATTGTCCTGTTTGCATTGTGCTTTTCATTTCAAATAGAATATGAATTAGCTTCAGAATGTCAGCAGAAAATGCAAGATGTTGTTCTTATTTCCTATATATGGTGTACTTTATTTTTCTTTCTTTTCAGACTCGATGGCTTTCCTTTTGAGTAAGTATAAATATTTCAGTAATTGGTTTCAGTTGAAAAAAGATACCCAGTGTTTTTTCCCTGCCTTTTGCTTCCATAGACTTAGAATTCACGGGTAGATGCTAAACCAGAATGAGCAGGCCTAGGAAAATCCACTTAAGCACAGTTGTACAGATTTACATAAATCAAAACATTCTCTTCCTAATTATCTTGTCTAAAAAAAGATGTGTAGTCATGAGCATTTAGCTTTTTTTACCAAGCACAGCTCTGAAACCTTACACACTCCTCTCCTGCTTAGTTGTGCACATGCGGCTACAATATTAAATGTAGTCAGGGGGATTATTTCTGTTCTTCATGCCTCTCTCCTTACTTCTTTTCTTTGTGTTGAAACAAAAGCAAACCAGGTATCTACACTGAAAGCTGAACCAATTCCCAGTGTGCCTGGTTAGATTCACACAGACTTTTATTCTCTCCATGCATTGAGCCATCTCCAGTTGTGTGTTAATTTAGGTTATTGCCATTTTCTACCCCAAAACCAACTACTGTAATGCAGACTGAGCTATGGAACATACAGGCATCTGCACAAAGTTGGGTTTTTTTCCCCCTCCTCTAGTTAACTGAAAAACATTTTTGTAACAGATGATATCCTTGAACTGCAGCATGTTTTACTGTCAAACACATCAAACTGTGCCATTTAGTGAGTTCTGAAGGAGACACAACTAATTTAAGAAAATGTTTTAATGCTAGAAAAAACCACACAGCTTCCTTAGTCCTTCCAGGCTGTTGTTTTTATACTCCTATTTTTCTATTTATGATTTAGAGATGGCAGCAGTACTTGATTCTGACTTGATGGTAGCTCTGCCAGTCCTGCTGAATTTGTGATGTGTTGCTTTGTTCTGTTTCTGCAGGGAAGGTATGGATACAGATAAAGATGACCAGCATGGAAGGTACTGTTGATACAGTCACTGAAATCTCATTCCACAGTTCTGACACAGGATCCTGACTGTGGATGCCTGTTCTCAGTGGCACTGTGGTTCCAAATTATTGCTTTGCTGGGATGAAGCAATAATCTAAACAATCTTAGTTTAAACAACATGGAACAGACAAGCTAGAACACCCCCAATCTGAGGTGCAGTGCTATAGGTGCTGATCTTTGCTGTAGCAAGGTTAAATAAGCATTCCGGTTCTAAAAACACTGGTCTTAATGAGGATCAGTAGGATGTGAGATGCAGTGAAAGAGGTGGGTTGGGTGCTTTCAACGCTGTAACTTTGTGGTGTTGTTTCTCAACAGACTGGAGTACGCAGACCAACAAGGCAGGATAAAAAATGCAAGGTAATGCTCTAAACAAACACATTTAAAAGGGCTGTCTCTTGCTTTTTGCCACGTATGAATTATTTGGGTATGTTTCTTCTGAAAACATCTTTTTCTAGCTTTGACCTTCCCTTGTTTTTCCATGTCTTTGCACTGTTCACATGTTTCATTAAGTTTAGTATCATAATTCATTAGGCATAGAGAGAAACAACTAATTTGATGAGTAAGTTGGTTGCAGTCTCTCCGTTGCTGTTGAAATCGAAGCCAGATACGTCTCTGGTGATATTACATTCTTCATCTTTCAGACTCCATAGGTGGGAAAATCACTTTCCACTTGTGAAAGTGCTAGCAGTCAACCTTGACATGGGGAAACATAAACCTGACCAACACTGGGTGTGTTTCTGGAAAACCAGCAGCTTTTGGTGCTGTTCCTGGTGCTCGTAACCGTTCCTTACCCAAATAATTCACAGCGAATTGGCTGGAGAGCGTCTGCTGTCCTTTTGCAGCTCTCTCCCCCTGAGGAGGCTGCTTTTGGGGGCTGTGCCACGTGCCTGAGGTGGCCTGCTGTGTGTGTGTGCAGGGAGGCCCACAGCCAGATCGAGAAGAGGCGCAGGGATAAGATGAACAGCTTCATTGACGAGCTGGCCTCGCTGGTGCCCACGTGCAATGCCATGTCCCGCAAGCTGGACAAGCTCACCGTGCTCAGGATGGCTGTCCAGCACATGAAGACACTTCGTGGTGAGTTGCCTGGGGCTGCAGGGCCATTCCAAGTGGCATTTTACGAAAGCCACACTTTTTCTCTCCCTTTTTTTTTGCCCCAAAGGAGGAAGTTAGCTCATTTTGGGAGGAATCCTCCCCTTTTCTTAGCGTCCGGTGCTCAGTGTTCATTCACACTTGATTGTCCAGTAAATACCTTGATATGGCTGGGGGAACTTGGGGATGAGAAGAGAATAATTTTTCCATCAGCTGGCTTGTTGATCACTGCTGGCAGATTCCAGAGCACCAAGGCAGGGAGCAGAGAGCTTAAGGGCAGTGCAGAGTTAATTCTGGTGCAGTTCTGAGCCCTGCTCCAAGCAGGCACTGTTGGGATAGAGAGGTTAGGCTGTAGGTATGATATTCCCACAGGACTTCTAAGGTTTTGTCTTTGTACCTTTAGGTCTGTGTGAAAGAACAAAGAGAGGTTTCAAAACTCAGTTTTGGTCTTTTTGAGCACTTGAAGGGAAACACACAAGTTTGGAAGAGTTGAGGTTGTGAGAAATCTCTGTGTGTGTTCCTAAAGCTTCATGTGAGTGAATCAGTGCTTGGGTGCAGTTGGTGCTGATGTTAAAAGCTTAAGCCTTCAGGGAATGCACCACTGAGAAAAAAAAAAAGGATACAGCTAATGGTAAAAAAGGATCCTGTGACTGTTCTCATTTCTAGGAGAGCTGGTGCCTTCAGTCATATTTTACCTCGTGCTTTTGAAAGGCTTCACTCTCCTGCCACTGTCCTTTGATGAGGTTAATACTTTATAACACTTCAGTGGTCACTAATTTGACTCTCCTCTGCCTTTCTGAAGGGATTAGAATGAGAAGAATTGCTCCTTAATAAATAGCTGCCTCATTTGTTGGTGGTTTTGGGGTTTTGGCATTGTAAGATGATGTCATTGTAATGCTGGGTTTTTTATCTTTGGCTTGAAATGAGAGAATTGATTTGTAAATTCCTAAGTGGTGGTTTGTTTACGTGAGCGCATCACTTTTTACTGAGTTATGAGGAGAAGAAATAGTCTGAATGTTTTTATTCTTCAATATCTTACTTGTGTAATTTCTAATTTCGAGACTATGCCATAAATCGAGGACAGCCTTTGGGTTCATAAATATGTCCAAGGAATACTTTTATATCTCAGAGGCATTTAATTTGCATTCCTGCCTAATGTGGTGCTTGTGTCTTAGCAAAAAAAGCTTCATCCTTTTTTAAGTTAATACCAACAGAGCTCATGTTGATACTAAAACAAAACCAAAAAAGTTCATTTTAAAGAACTCCTGCAATGAACAACAGTCTAAGAAGGAGCCAAAGGAAAATTGCCCATTTCAGTGTATAATGTTGGTGATATGGGAATTGCTTGTTTATTTTCTCTAGGTGCTACAAACCCATATACAGAAGCAAACTACAAGCCTGCTTTTCTATCAGATGATGAATTAAAACATCTTATTCTCAGGGTATGTTCCAACTTTTAATTAAGAGATATTAATATCTGTAACTAGAGCTCTCCCAAAGCACACCACCAGTATTCTTCTACCTTGTATCTCAGCTTAAAATATTTTGATTATGGAGGATAATTAAGAAGTCTGGAGACTGCTTCACAGAGTCAGTGAGTTTAATGATGACTAGCATTTCTTAATTTAGGCAGAAAGGTTGAAGAGGGCGATTTAGATGGGAACCGTCAGAATCTTCAGTTGTTACACGTACAAACCAAAATCACATGAATTGTCTGCTTGCAGACTTGCTGCCCTGGGTTGCCTTGCTGTGATTTTCAGTGTACAGTGATACAATGAACACCTTTTCACTGAGGTCACTTATGTGACATGGGTTAGGATGTTTGGCTGCCTGTTGCCACACTGCTTCTGTAGTGTGGAGAGCTCATTAGTCAGTAGTTATGCTCTCCTAGTGGCCTTGTAATTGCTGAAGCACTGCAGTGTCCTGATGCAGCATGTGTAGTATTTAATTTCTGCAGCATTGTGCCTCTGAAGATACATAACTGGGGCCTATTCCTGCATGCTTGTGTGTTACTGAAAGACAGTACTTTGCAAATAGGAATTAGTTGCCTGCAGGCACAGAAAGAAATATCCAGGTTATGGCTGGTTTCTAAAAGAGGAGCTTTTTAAAGTACAGTTAAAATAACATTTTAATTTGAAGATATTATTAAACATCATCACAATATTATTGGACAAGACATGGGTTCTTTCTTCTCTCAAAAGTTATTTTGCATTCTGGGCACAATGCCCAGAATGATCCCTAAAATGTTTGCAGATGCAAAAAAACTCCTTCATTGTAATTTCACATTTTTCCTGTTGACTCAGTTACCTCTAAATGTTAAGGCAGCTCTCCTAGTGTAGAAATCCTACTGTACACAAAGTGTTTTTAAAGGTTATAACGATGCAATGAGGATGTATAACCTGGGATTTGACTTTTTTCCACCTCCCCACCCCCAATTAGGCAGCAGATGGATTTCTTTTTGTTGTGGGCTGTGACAGAGGAAAGATACTGTTTGTTTCAGAATCTGTCTTCAAGATCCTCAACTACAGTCAGGTATTCTTTTCCATTTTAAGTACATTAGGTCTTAAAGGATGTGAGAGCTTTTTGATGGTTATGCCTTTTTCTGGGGGGAAGGTATGAGAAGAGTCTGTCTTGAAAGCTGAGAGGTGTTGCAAAGAGAGAGAGCTATTCTCTGCCATGTCATTAGAGAAGATTGTTTCTGGTTTTCATTCAAAGCAAGGAGGTGCAAAGGAACTAAATTTAATTCACTGATTGATGCATTCTGCTCAAGGATTTACCCTCAGGCTTGCAAAAGCATTACCTGATTGGGAGTGTAAGCAAATATTGAAACATCAGTCTGGGGTTCTTCCAGTAGCTTCACGTGGATTTTTCAACTCAGCCTTCTTTCTGTCTTTTCTGGTTTTGCTTGCATGCTAACTGATGGAAACTGGAAAGCAGTTATACCAAAGCCAGGTTTTTAATATATGCTCAACATAAGGCTTAACTTGGACTATGCATTGTGTAAAGAATCTTCATGCTTTCTGTCATCTGCACTCCTCATCAAATTTGAAACCTAGATTAGCTTCAAAAGTTTTCCTCAGCCAGCCTTTAGTTGGGTATATCCTAAATACCTGTTCATATGTAAGTAACAAAAGAGAACATTTGCAATTGGGATTTTTTTCATTCAAATGTGTGGTAGAAGTAAGACTGAGTAGAAACCAGAATATTTGGTGGTGGGGGGTGGGAATTGAGCATGCCAGTTCTGCAAAACTCATACTGGCAACCGTGACAGAAATGATGGTGTAACATGGTCATAACTTCAGAACACAGAGAGAGACCCTTCCATCAAATCATAAATCACAAAATAGTTTGTTTGGAAGGGACTCTTTGAAGGTCATCCAGTCCAAACCCCCTGCAATGAGGCTGGATCTGGATGTTGGTATTCCTTGGTTACACCTACATGCAAAAGGATTGTTCATAGTGAGTGTGCTAGAATGAAGAAAATATGCTGAGCCATCATTTAACTTTTTGATTGAATGTTCAATCTCTACAGAATGATTTGATTGGTCAAAGTTTATTTGATTATCTCCATCCTAAAGACATTGCCAAAGTGAAGGAGCAGCTCTCTTCTTCTGACACAGCGCCACGAGAGAGACTCATAGATGCAAAAAGTGAGTGCTACCACCTTTGGGAAAAATGTCACCTGGAATCACTGCTGCTGGGGCTTTGCCTCCTGTCAGTAGTGGGGATGTGAGGGGATGCTCTCTGGATTGTCTCATGCCAAGGAAGTTGTAGCTTAAAGACAGGAAGAAACAAAAAAAAAAGTGTGAAAGGGGTACCTGGAAGTTGTTGGGTTTGGCAGGCACTGTGGCACAGAGGCATTGCTTCACCTGTGAGGTGTCCTCTCTCTTCCAGGCACCAAAGCTTTAACTTTTTCCATTAGAACATATGAAGCATTTGTTCTAACCCATCAATCTAAATGGTCAGGATACACTCAGTTTTATCTTGGTAACCCTTAGCTGTCAGCCAAGATCGAGGATTCATTTGATTTACCTGCTTATTTATTGCTTACTGCCACTGCCATCAATGACCCAGCCTTTCTCTCAGAAGGCTTTTAACTTTGGAATCATTTCCTGCCACCTCTCTTAGCTCTGTTCCACTCTGGTATTTTAAAGTAGCTCTGTATCTCTGCTGCTCTTGGGGTGAGTGGGTGTTTAATTCCATCTCCTAAGGAGAGACTGCACGGCTTAAGTGGAAGTTGGTACCTTACAAATGCAGATTTCCAGGTCATTAAGACTCATGCTTGTCAGGAGCAGAAATCTCCTGGATCTCAGCTCACAGAAGCCACCAGCTCAACTTCAGAAAGTGAAGCTGAGAGAGATCATTTGAGGGCAGGCAGCCTGGAGGCTTCAGCAGAATCAGCTGAAGTTTTTTTCTGGCTCCTGGTTTCATCGGTTGTCAAGCATGAATATCCAGTGCTGCCTCCTGGTTTTTTGGTTGTGTTGTTTTTTTTTTTTTTGTATGCCTCTGACAAAGTTAGGGCAAAAATAAATACTATGAATTACAGTCTTCCCATCTGCTATGATAGACGGATTGGTAGGATTTCAAGAAGTCCTACTGGTGAAGAGTATGAGGATGTATGCACGCATTTATTTTTGTCTTGGCATGAGTAACTCAGCACAGCTTGTACTCACACCACGGTGCAGCAGTTTGGTGGGCATGTGCTGCAGGACAGCCTGACCTCTGGAGATCACCTCACTCCCCTGGAACTGAAAGGGAGGCACACTTTCCACTAAAATACTGGAATTGCTCTTGTCCTCCTTGTGTTAAAAGCCCACAAGGCCTGGGAAGTTTCTGCTCATGTTGGCAGCTGCTTGATTTTACATATGCCCATGGATGGAGTGGATGGCAGGCTGTGGAGGAGTTGCTGTGTGATTTAAATCCTCCATCATCCCGTGGAGCACGGACCTTGCTGATACCTGTGCTCCTGATGGAAGTATTCCATGTCTTCCCAGAGCCCTGGTGGCACCAGAGGGATGTGTTTTGGTTGGTTTTCCCACAGAAAAATATTCCCTGTGGGACTATGATAAAGGTCAGGATTTGTTGTTAGGGCATGCCCATATTATTTCTGCAGGGCAAGGGAGACTTCTGAGACATAACTGGAGCTCTTGGGGATTTGCAATTCCTGTGTGGGTCCCTGCCACCTTTTTGCCTCCTAAAGGGAACTTAAAAAAAAATTAAACTATAAACCCCTCCTCAAGGGACTAAAATCTTAGTTCCTTACTAAAGACCTTACCTTTTTTCCCTCCTTCTCTCCCTCTGACACTATTGGGGCTCTTCTGCTCTGTGTGTTTTTGGGGAGGGTGTTGTGATAGAAAAGTGCCAGTCTGAAGGGTCAGGAGCCTCCTGAGTGACTGTGTATGGAGTTCTGCTCTGGTTATGGAAAAGTAATCTGTTCAGAGAACTGGTTTTATCACAGACCTTGTGTGGATTTGTCCAGCCCCTTGCACTCAGAGCCCCACGTGCTCAGTGTTGGAACAGTGGAAAGCAGAGTCAGGACTTGCAGTGCTGGCCTGCTCAGCTGGGTCCTGCAGGGTCACACACCCCAAAACCTCCCACCCAGCAGATGCAAGGCCCAGTGAGGGGAAAGCAGTGTGGGGTGGGGTTTGTGGGGCAGTTCACTCTGCAGCTGACCCTCCCTCCCTCGCAGCCGGACTCCCGGTCAAGACGGACATCACGCCCGGGCCCTCGCGGCTCTGCTCCGGAGCACGGCGCTCCTTCTTCTGCAGGATGAAGTGCAACAGGCCCTCTGTCAAAGTAGAAGACAAGGATTTCCCTTCAACCTGCTCAAAGAAGAAAGGTAACCATCATGCTTTTATTACCAAAGCTGTCAGGATGGGTTTTTTTTTAAAATTGCTTGTTTGCAGTGGTTAAAATTTTTACGTTTATCAATGTTTCTTGTTAAGATCCTGAAGTGTGTCTAGGTCTGTTAGTTCTTCAAACTCCCCCTTGCCCCTCTCCAGTATCTCTTTCACATCTGTATTAGCATTTAAAGCCAAATTCTCCACTCTGCTTTCTTGAAACTCCTTCAGCCAGTTTGTGCCAGCAGTTCTGGGGGGTTATTGCACCATCTTCAAACATTGGTCAGATCACATTTGGTCTTGGCCACCTGGCCAGCGTCTCCAGTAAAGGGGGAGCTGTTCCTTGTTCTCTGGTCCATATTTGTGTGGATGGATATCCATCTCAAAAATGACTGTAATTCTAAGTTCATCTGTGGGTTTGGTACATTCTGAGTACTGGAAACTTGGCATTTCTAGACCTGGAATATTTGCTCATAGCATTAGCAGTGTTGGTAATATTTTCTTCTCTGCAGGCTATTACTCTAGGCATGTTGGAATATACATTTAGTCCAAATGTGAAGGTTTCTTCTTTGAGTACTGTGAGTAATAGATTTGGTGTTAGTTGAAGTGAAAAGACAAACAGCAGTTCTCTGGAACACCCCAAACTCCCAGCTCCCTGTGAGTTCAGGCTCAGCTTCAGCCTTGGATCCAGCTTTTGTGCTCCTTGCTGAGGAAGCTGGTTTGTGTAGCTGGCACAAGCCTTTTACTCCACCTCCCTATGAAAATCATCCTCACTGGAGTTTGCAGACCTGCTCAGTGCTGAGGAACAGGAATTCTCCTTTTGGATACCCACCTTTACTGGCCATTGCAAATCCTCATCACCCCTGTCCCCTGTACACCCCAGATAGTGTATGTTCTGTCAGGCAGGGGTTTTGTAGGAGCCTCAGGTTAAGATTTAAGAGGCATTTTATTTATTAATCTACTAATTTCTTCATTCATTCCTTTGGGTTATTTGCCTCCGTTGCTGAAATGAGCAGAAATTGCATCACATCTTATTAAAATTACCAACAGCAACCTTGGTCTGAGCTATGTGATGCTTCAGCATAAACAGTGGTTTTGCCAAGATAAATTGTTTATTGGATTATCTGAGATTAGCTGCATTACAGCAGGAGTGCTGAAAAATCCTTCAGAATCACAGAGTCATTAAGGCTGGAAAAGGCTTCCAAGGTCACTGAGTCCCCTTTGATCAAACCCCTGTGTCAGCCAGGCCATGGCAGGGAGTGATGTGTCACTTCTTGCACACCTCCAGGCATGGGCAGCCCCTTCCAACTGTGAAAAACAAAGTTCATGCTTTAGAATTTTTAAGAAGTTTAATAAGGGATAAAATGAGGGACAAAAAAAGAAAAATACCCAGTGCTGGGGTGTCTCTGGCCAGTTACCCAGAGAGCATGCAGTAGGCTGGAATGAGTGTTATCTTTATACTGTATGTCTCTGAGATTCATGCACATGCATGTGGCTTTTTTATTCCAGCTTCCTTGGAAACTCTTGCTATTCCAGCTTCTCTTCTGGTCTGGTTTTTAACTTCTGACCTGCCTGCAGGATATTCTATAGATTAGGTCTTCCCGTGTTCCCACTGTGGCACACTTTTGGATACTGATGCTCTGGTTCCCATCATTCTTGTACTTGGAGCTGTCAGTCCTCAGATGTAGGAGAATTTCTGGTTTTTCACCATGCTTTAAGTTGGTTCCATAGAGGTATTTTCAGTCTCTATTGTTAACAGTTTGCTAATGCCTATGACACAATGTATTTATTACATGACCATTCATATAAAGTGCATGGGTAAACTGACAGGTGATACTCTAGACAAGCAGTTAAAAGTGACTCTAAACTGTGCTAGATCAAAA
>VWYI01012888.1:65146-120460 GCA_013399455.1 Anthoscopus minutus | reverse complement strand
GCTTTGTTCTTTGTGCCGCAGCTCTTTTAGCTCTGCCATAAATTTCTTCTTTACAGCAGGAAATCTATGAATTCAGATTGGTTAGTTCCAAAAAGTTCAAAATCAATATTTGAAATGCATTGTTAGGTATATAAATTGGGAAAAATCTAAAGAAGATAAAACTTAGGTTGTATAAAAGTACCGCCTCACTCAGTAATTGAATAGGTTTTTTTGTTTGTTTGTTAAGCTTTCTTTCAGTTCTAATAAACTGACAAAAGGAAGCATCTGATCTTAGCCCTTTTAGATAACCACATCTTCCAAATTATTTTCTTACCATGCACTTCTTTTACATAAGAGCTTACAATATCATTTAAACAATCCCTTTAAATGTTTTTCAAAAATCCATGATGGAAGATAGCTACCTTGCAAGTACATGTAATATTTTCAAAACAAAATGTTTATATTATAACCCTGAAAATATTCATATAGGCATTTTGTCCCTTCAGGTTTTTTCAGGAAGAAGTCCTTCAGTGATAGAAACACCTCAGCAAGGCCCTTCAGAGCTTTGACAGTCAGCTTGAAGCTTTGGCTCCAGATGCAACTTCTCCTTTTGCATTTGTCCCAGCCAATTTAGAGGCCCAGGTAAGACCTTAGCTGAATTTATAAGATTTCCAGAATCTCAAACAGTTTTAGTCACATCAAGCCAAACTGGCTGGTTTTGTAGAGCTGAGACTCACTCTCAGCAGTACCCAAGTGTCAGGAGACAGCACTACATCAGGGCAGTAAAAGTCATCCTCTGCCTAGTCTGTGATTTAAGTTTATGATGAGATGCTGTGTTGGGTACATGAGATGCTGAGTTTGACTGTTTTCAGATTCACAGTTTAAGATCTGACCCACAAAGTGGTTTATGTTATCTGTTCTAAGAAGGATGAAGGGCTCAGAAGCAGATGCACTACGTTCTGAGCTGAAATAGCTGCAGAGAGCCTTAATATCATTGCTATGGGGGAGGATAGCCATTTATAGGTTTGGCCAGCTGAAAAAAAAATAGCATCTACAAAAAAACTAGTTAAAATAGCCCTCTTCAGCCCTTTGGGCTTTCTACAGACGTCATTGCTGAGACAGGAAAAATAATGCTGCTGTAGTTGAGCTGAATTTATTCAGTATCACTGGACTAGATGCAGAAAGCCTGGGATTCCCTAGAGGCCTATGTTCTAGAACATCTGGATAAATAGAAGGCCAATGAACTGAAATGACTTACTCCTACAGAATACTTAAAGAAAGTGAGAAAATCAGAATATTCACATACTAAGCAAGTAGACTTTGTCATATCTAGGAAGGAAATAATATATTGAATTTTGCTTACTTTGCTTGAGCTAGAACACCTATTACTGCTGCATACAAATCTGCAACAATGTGCATATTTCCAGTGTTAGGACCAAGGTACCTGGAAAGAGATAAGAAAGAATTCTCAGCTGAGAAAACATACTGTTTAAACCAGAGCTATTAAAAAATAAGAAATTATCTTTTTCATAGAATTTTTGCATGAAAAAGAGCCTTACCCTTCTTTGTATTTAAAGTGCTTGAAAGCCAAGTTAATAACATCATTTACCAAACTGTCTATTACAGGATGAAGTGGAATCTGAAAACAAAATATAAAATATAACAAGTACACATATATTACACTGGTGCTGGTATTACACGTGGATATCACCCATTCAGAAATATAACAGTTAAAATATCAAGCAGCTAACAAAATAGCTAAAAGAAGCCAGCCATTTAAAGTTTATTTAGCTTTGAAGAGAAATACTTTCACTCCAAAGTCTTGGCAAAGTAAGGTCTGTATCAGCACAGAATGCTATGTATCATACAGATGCAAGAAAGACAGCAATGAAGAAGCATGCAGGATGTACTTCATGTTTTTATTATAATCTTAAAGATGCAAACAGGAAGAAGAATCCCAAAATTCACTTGCATTGGTAATTTTTATCATTTAGTAGTTAATGGATAATTTAAGAACTCCTACCTGTTTCAAAACTTCTATTAATACTAAAGAAAAAATAAAATCAATAGCCAGATCTCTTCTCTCCATTAAATAGTCTCTCTGCTGTTCATCACTGCAAAATCAAACCAAGAAACACAATATTTTGGAGAAGTGTCATAATTCATATTATATGCCTTCTTCAATCACAGAAATACAGATAACAGGGAATTGTGTTCTACCTTCTAAACTGCAGTCCATCATTTCAGAAACTAATGTACTGCTATGCTCTTAAAATCTGAGATAAACTGACCAAATCTGACTTGTTCCTGTCACACTCTTTCAAATGTTTAAATATCAGTTATCCATTTCCTCCCTCCTTTTTTTTCCAGTTTAAGACCCACAAGAATAAAAAAACAAAACCAAACCAAGGAAACTTGTGGATTCTATATTCTAACAAATGGATTTAATTTCAAATTCCTTGCTGCTGACACCATTTACATCATTATTAATTACACTTTGGAGACAAATGTAACTTTGTGCTATGAAATTCATATTTAGACTTGTCATGAATTTTGAAAAATGCCTGAAAAGCGCAAATGGAGAATTCCCAAGCAAACTATATTATCTCTTAAAAACCATTCCAGTGTTAGTTTTTTAAGTTTAGCGACACTTGTCAAACTTTTCAAACACATTTCTTGTACAGAACAACACAGAGGAATAAAAGTCTGAGGTGAATAACTTCCAATAAAAATACCAAAAAATACCTATTTGAATCAACTGATCAAAGTTTCAAAGTCTAGTGAAAAGATGAAATATACACTACTTTTTGTAAAATTAAACATTAAATAAACAGTCTTGCAGACCATTTGAAGCATTTAACATTATTTCAGTGAAATTTTTGTGTAAATTCTGCGCAATTCTTATAAACATTGAGAGTTTTAGTGATTTCAATTGCACTTACATGTTTGTAATAAAACAGGCATTCAAGAGTACAACTTGATCAGTGATGAAGTAAGTTATTTGCATTTTGGTTTCCTTTGGTTTTACATTAACTGAAGAAAGGACTTGTTATATATTCTTTCTGTAACACTACCAATTGACAGAGTGGTCTTGTTTCACTGCTAAACTGACCTTCAACTAAATTTTGGGTGGAGTTCCCAAAGACAGCTATTTGTGAGCAGGTGGCTGTGGAACAAGTTGAGAGAAAGAAGCAATTCAAGGCAAGGATTCATCTCACCCAAAAGAAGACATCTGATTAATGAACTGTGTCTTCATGTGACATAAAGAGTCTAGTTCAGGTTCATTTCTGCCCTGGTATCTAAACCTAATCCCTACCCCTTTGTTTCAGCAATTACTACCTTTTGTAGTTACTGAGCTATAATATAATCCCAATGTGAAGACTTGCCTATGCATTTCTGAACACTAGGTCTGACAGCATTGACTCTCCTGCTGTCTCACTGAAGTGTGTAAATGTACTACTGAAGTAGTCAGTAAAACTCAAAAGTTTGAAGAATACACCTGAACCACACTGCCAGACCTCAATATAACCAAGATCAGTCTGCTGCCTTATCACTGAGGAGCTACTGATGTCATTATTTTTCCGTGCTTGTTACTTTTTACAGATATGTTGCTAAAACACTCTGACTGATTCTCAAGTTTTCAGATTGAGGGTAGGTATATGTGAATGTTTTATGTATAAGCAAAACTCTGTGTAAGAATAATTCTTTCAAGTGGCAGAGAATTATTGCCTGATCGCTTGAGTAAATAGAGTTTATACAAAGTGGTATTTAAATTACATGAAAGCATATAAAAAACATCAGTAAAACAATTACAACAGCACTGTCATGTTTGAACTATGAGGAGCATAATGTGAAAGATACAATTATTCCATCCATCAAGAAAGCAAGAGAAGAGTTCCAGGAACAAGCAGAAAAGCAACTGTTCCCTCAAAAAAGCTGATGGGTGAAATGTAACAGTTTACCTTAGAATTTACCAATTACACATATTCAGAATCATACCTTTTGGATTTAGTGCTTGTTCTTGGTCTGTACTCATGAGATTCATCTTCTATGCCATTCTGCCGTTTGTACCAATCAAACAAAGTGCGCAGGATAGAGGGTAGACAATATTCTGAAAGCGAGCTCATTGAGCTTATAACCTGTTGTGAAAACACAAACGAATCAACAAATGAAATGCTGTTCTCTCCTGCTTAAAAATAGTACTAATTCAATGATTCTTTCTTGTTTTCCTCCATTTTTAGAGAACTGTGGTACAAGCTGTGACTTAATACTCTGCATTTCCTGTCTTTCAAAGATGTCCGTACATGGCACGTAGCAACATGGTTTAATGTTTAGCCTTGGCAGTGTTGTGTTTGTGGTTGAACCTGATGATCTCAAAAGTCTTTTCCAACCTAAATGAATCTATGATTTCATAAAACATAAACAAAAATGCAATAGTAGAGTGCATGTTGATAGAGTCTTTATATTGACAATATTAAAATGCATTAAAATTGTGTATAACATCTTTCAACATATCAGAAATCATCTAGTTCTTCAAGCAGGTTATTTTGATTTGCTACACAATATTGATTTGAGTTCCAACAGATTGTAAGGAAAGAAAAAGTAATGAATCAGAGATATTGTCTTCAGGGGTTATATCTGACTGCTGGATGTCCTGCCTGAAACTCCGAATATATTGAGAAACAGCACAAGTTCTGCAGTAATTTTAATCAATTGACCATGCAGATGCAGATCTTACTGACATACCTGAAAACTTAGAAAAAACATGAACTATGAGGAGCTGACATACCTGAAAACTTAGAAAAAAACCTGAAAACTTCTCTTCTATATATAGGAAAATGTTTATAGAGTTTCTTGTGTCTTTGTGGGCACAAATAAACAAAATATAATTCAGAATTATTCCTTAGAAACTGCTGATTTAACAGCTCTAGTGGCATACTGGATAAGAGATTTCTGCTCACTAATATTAACTGCGTCACCAATTACAGAAATGTTACAGAGCATGTTGGACTGAACTGTGACTCTAAACAGCCTATTACAGGAAACCATAAAGCCACAAAACATGAACAGATCAGAAAGTAGGGTGAAAAAACTCTCCATTATTATACAAGAGGATAATATATTGTAACTGAATGTTCACAGCTACAGCATTTGTGGATGGACATGCTAAGAAAACAAAAACCAGCCATTTAAAATAGGGAAGAAATGAGTGATCTGGAGATTTTTTTGACCACTTCAAGATCGTGCAGGACTTGATCCTGCGAAGTGTTGAGTATCAGGAGTGAAAGCTGAAGTGTGTACTACATGCCAAGTACACTAATTATGTAATTAGCTGTGTATCCCCTGCTTAAATCAGCACATTTCAATGCCTGTGGAAAAACAATAAGAGTTTAATGTCTCATGTAATATCAAACTTGTGTGAATACTGTGACTTAGAAAAGGGCAAAATTGGCAGACCAAGCCTTCCCAAATATTACTGTAGCCTTAATTGAGAACTTCTGTGCATGACACTTAGTCTACGTGAGTAATTCTGAATCTCTTTTGTAGCTTTTCAGCCTCAGGATTTAACTAATTCACAGTGACGCTGTGGGCTAAAGTTAATGAGACATTTTGAGGATGAAGTATTATTATTATTATTATCCAGGTATTATGGCCTAAAATTAAACATGCTGCATTAGAAAGATATAACAACTGCTCCTGTAAACTAAAAGTTTCCATAAAAGTATTATTTTTTAAAAAAACTTCAATCTAGTCTTTGCAATAGATTTTATTACCTGAAATATAAAAAAGCTGCTGTGGAAGATACCATGAAGCAACTGCTTGAAGCATTGACAGGAAGCCTTGCATGAAGAATTATTATAGGACTTCAGGCTCAATTATACCAAAGACTTCTAGTGTTAAGGCTTCAGATAAATACTCAGAAAAAATCAATCACCTTTGTGCCAGGGCAAACTATACACTACTAACTCACTTCTCTACTGTTTTCCAAAACTGTGTATGCAGTTAGCACATGATGAAATACAATGAAAATGGGTTTCCTAGGGAAGACCAGAAAATAATTATAAAGTCATAGAATCACAGAATGGTTTGGGTTGGAAGGGACCTTAAAGGTCATCTAGTTTCAGCCTCCCTAACACTGGCAAGGACATCTTCCACTAGACCAGGCTGATCAAAGCCTCAACCAACCTGCCTTTGAACACTTCCAGGGATGGGGCACCTGCAACTTCTCTGGGCAACCCGCTTCAACCTCACAGTGAAACAATATCTTCCTTCAAGTTAGTAAAAATTGACTCTCTTTTAGTTTAAAACCGTTAGCCTTTGTCCTATGTCCACATGCCCTAATAAAGAGTCTGTCCTCAAACAGACCTAAATATCTTTTCAGAAATTGCAGTATCTAACTATAAATGAAAAGTTGTTTCAATCAGGTCTTCCTGCTTGTTTACTGACATACTTAGCTGTTTTCTAAATCTCACCTATACAATTTCACAAGAAAAAGTCAAAGTGATTCCTGTTAAAACTTCTCATGCCATACTTTCTCTGCTGAACTTACAGTGTCTGTCTTCATTTGGCATAAAAGGTCAAGATAGGTTTTTATTTTTATTTTTTTAATATTTCTGTCATTGCACTTTTAAGACAGGAAGGAAGGGTGGCCTGGGAAAAGACCTGGCTCTCAGGGAACAGGAAGGGAGGGAAGTCTAGCCAGCATGCTGGTTACTCAACCCTTTCATTTACTGGAAGTAAGTCCAGGAATGAGATGAATTCTAGCTCTGTGCTGCTCCTGAAAGGGAGTGCACAGATGTACAAATATGTCCTTGTTGGACAAATGATCATATTCTTCCATCATAAATGAACCACCTACTGTATAGATTAAGGATAAGAAAGCTGCACAAGTAGGGAGCTGTTTAAAACCTGTGTTCACAGAGCATTAAATATATTTTATGTAAAAGATTAATATTTATTTTGGATTAAAATGCAAGAGTAAATTTAATGAAAATCTGCTCAGCTCACTACAATTTATACACTTTCATAAAAGTCTTGCTATATTGTCAAAGTTCAAATATAAGAAATATTTCCACTAACAAAAAATTGGTATGATTAACTTTTTTATTTTATATTTATATGTGCTTTAACACCAAATATATTCAAAACTGCACCCAATTTCCAACTGTATAATTAGTTTTTAGGCCTTGTATTCTTTTTCTGTATCACATATATCAATATGTATGTTGAATGAGCATTTTATTGCCATTTTAATGAAGCAGAATTTCAGTACATCATTTGTGCACAGTCTTGGTTTATTTCTTATGACTATTTTTTGCACAGTGTCTGCATATTTTATCTTCAAATTGTTGTGCAGATTCTAAATAATGGACAAGCACAAGTAAGGTTTTACACTTTTTATCAGTGCTGCCGAATGCATTTGTAGTTGTGGAGATGTCCTTTCATTCACATCTTTGTTCTAAGCATATTTTTTTTTGACTGTGCTGTGAAGTTAAATCTCCTTGGAAATGGTTAAGACTGATAACTATTTAAGTTGAATTCACTAGTTTTCATTAATGGACATTGCTTTGTGAGACAAAAAGAGAAAGCAGGATTTTTTTACCATAATATTGTGGATACATAATTTCAGCTAGCATGCTTACACACTACCAAAGTTTATATCTATTTTACTGCCAACATAATAGTTTACATGAAAGCCCATTTATTTTTAGTGGCTAGTAAGTTCAGTTCCAAAGGTGTTACCTTTAATTTTGCCTTCAGATGTACTGCTTTATACACTGCTAAAACCCAAACCTCTGACCAGGAGCCAAAGGTTATTTTATGACCTCATGGCCACCATTTCTCATACTTTCTCTAACCTGTGCCTTTTTCTGGCGATGAAGGCAAATGTGTAAAACTCAGGGAAAGGGAAAACACAAAAGCAGCTGCAATGACAGTGATATCATTATTCATTAACTAGATCTAAAAAATAATATTGGATAAGAATCTTTATCAGCATATCATTAATCATGTTTAGGCTGTTATGAAAAAGGACACTTTGTCATTAGTATGCTGCTTAGTGCCTTATTTATTTATTTATTGCATTTTTCACTTTTTTACTATTGTTATTATTAATTTTCATTTCCTTTCTTTACCTTGGCTGTTTTTTTTTGTTTTGTTTTGTTTTTCATTTTCATCTCCTAAAAGCATATAAAAGATTAAATGTTTTTCCTTTCAAATCTGTAGCCTCCAACCTAGTGCACTTATAAGAAGCGAGCAGTAGGACTGTAACAGGAATTAGCTTTTGTGCAGTTTATGCTGAAACTTCTGCAACAGGCACCTCGCATAGACAGCTTCATATGAAAACTAAGCCTTCCTGTTAAACTTTCACTTCCATGGCCAAAACATTACATGCATTTTGTGTTTTCATATGGAAAACAGGCCGTAGCTGAATCCAAGTTTATACAGTGCCCTTCTTCTGCCTCCAGTGTTGTCAGTTCATGGAACATTTGTACACTGCGCTAAGAACAAATGATACATTAGTAGAGGCTGAGAAAAGAGTAATAAAAATGTTTCCTTAGGTAAGGATAACCCTCTTGGAGAGTTATGGGTTTTAGCTAGCTTTTGATCTTTTCATGTACTGCAACTTTATGGTTTCCTGTAATAGGAAGTTTAAGTCATAGTTCACTAGTACAATGTTTAATAACATTTCTGTAACTGGGGACACAGAGCATGCTAATGCTGGAGCTGTAATGCTCTTTGCCAATAAGCAACTAGAGTTGTCTACCTGAGGGCTTTCAAAACATTATTTCAAATATACTATGAAAATATTTAAAATCATATGAAAAAAACCCTACATAATTTCCTGTATATATTTTCTTTATACATATGCACACCTAGAAAGGAAAACACAGCCAGTGTAAGGAATGCAGTTTGTTAGGCCAATGGTGAGACATTGGGCAAGTCAGGATAAGTATCATCACTTAATACATTGCTCAAGATCCTATTATTTGTTTGAGGAGGGTGATGCAATTGGAAGCCAGACATGCTGTCTGCCTAGCAGGAGACACTGACTACACCTTTGTGGAGAGAAACAGCTCTGGCCCAGTCAGGTTTCCAGACTTTGGATCCATCACCATCATCGCAACCAGTGCTCCTAAGATGGTGTTTAAGAATGGGCAAAAAACATGCTGGTTCTCAGAGAGCCAGAGCTAGAACTATTCAGGGGTAGTAAGCAATGCTTCCATAGGCATCTCAAATCTTTTGGGGGTTTCAGGGTTAAACTTGACGCTGATTACTTTGGGTAGCTACCCAAAAGTGCCATTCTGCTCATTGTTAAGCTACTTTTCGGGCTGTTTTTTTCCACCTCTGACACTGACTTGCAAAAAGCAAGTTTTAAATCAGCTCACACCTTATTTTTGTTTCTTTTTATTTGCCATTGGAAGATTCCTTATCAATTTCACTCAAATTGAATAGAGATGATTTTGATTTCGTCACAAGAAAGAAAATTAGGTTCCTTTGACAGTCTGTCACTTACATGCCCTAAAATTGAAAGTAAAGATGATTAGACACTCCTTCAAGAAGTTTGTTCATGGGGATTGTCCCTCTTTCCTCCCTTCATTTCTGTCAGGAATGTTATGGCTGGCCTTTTTGGTTTTTCTAGATGACTTTGTGGGTTTCAGAAATTAACACCAAAGCTTTCTGCACCCTACCTGGAAAACAGAAGTAAGGGATTACCACCCTGGTCTTCCTTCATCCCATATACTTTTTAAATACTTGAGGTAACTTCAAAAATAAAACTTGAGTGGTTTCACTTAAAAGAACATGCCTTCTTACTTGGGTTTTGGTACCATGTCATACCATGATCTTCAGAGCTTCCCAGGCAGACCACACCTTCATTTTATTATACTTTCATGACAATTTTATAGTACTGACGTTATAATTTGAAAAACAGCTTTATAATGTGATGTACTCACATAATCGAGTGAGTGAAATATGCCAGGTAAAGAAAGACTTTTTGCTCCGTCTTCTTGTCTCTAGCTCAGTTCTATCAAATCTGTATTGTGCACTACAAAATTTTGAATGCAAACTATTTGAATACAATTAAAACCATTCCATGATTGTATGGATTTAGCCGATCTAAAATAATTTTGGTAAGTATGAACCATGCTCTTGAAAATGGGCTTGTAAGCCGGGTTCAGGTCCCACCTGCTGATCACAGACCTACATCAATCCCAGGAGCACCAAGAACATCTCAAAATGATAATGCTATTTAAGTAGAAAACAATGTGAAAACGGGAAAGGGAAACATTGCCAGCAACCTGGCCTGAGGCTGACAAATTCTGAAAATTTCTGCTTAAATAGTTTATTTTAAAAATTTCAGGCAACGGAAAGGAAGGCTTTCTGACGAGACATCTAAGTAAATCTCACCTCTGTACTTTTCTATCAACTCTGCACGTATGTAGGACTTCAGATATGTGGACAGAAAGATACATGAATGTCATATATAACAAAATTTACTTTGGTGTTTGGTCTGCCTCTATTTTTTTTTTACTCCTGTCTGCATTCAGAATAAATTGCTGCAACACACACTTGTGTGAACACACACTTGCTTCACTCTGGGAAGCTTTTGCTGTTCTCACTAAATGATCTTGACTTAATCACTCAGTTTTCTGTCTACTTACTAATAACTAGGAGTAGTATCAGTCTTCCAATTCTTCCTTTTAAAGGGCCAAAATTTGCTAAAACATAAATATTTAATCAAATCATGGCCACCCATTTTGGATTTGTTTAATGCACTGCAGGACCAGTATCACAAGGTTTGCATCTGGGTGGCTGAATTTGTTTTATTTTCCCAACATTCTTCCCACAGGAAGGAAAAGAATATGTATATAAAATTAAGGTCACAATACCACAAAGAATTTCATGAGGCACGTAGGGAGTACTCAGAAAGAACCTCCTTTAGCCTACAGTGGCTGGTTTCCCTGTGGATTGTCTGTGGCCAGTGAGGCAGACAGGCAGCTCCCATATATGAAGCAGAAGCCTCACCTCTTCTGCTCACCTCCTGCCCTCCAAGCAGGCTCTCTCCCCAAAAAGCAGCTGCAGAACAATCTAGAGCCACTTTGTCAAGCTAAAATCACTATGTGAACCCTAGTGAATGCCAGTGAAGTCTCACAAGGCATCTTCTGGCGAAAT
This sequence comes from Anthoscopus minutus, assembly GCA_013399455.1. NCBI lineage: Eukaryota > Metazoa > Chordata > Aves > Passeriformes > Paridae > Anthoscopus > Anthoscopus minutus. Next base: position 109,306 of record VWYI01012888.1, on the reverse strand, counting down.
GTCTCAGAAAACGCAATAAATGTTCAGCTGAGGTTCTGAAGTTGTATTTATACCTATCTCCTCTCCCAAAATTAATCAATATGGTACCTGCTTCTTATGGCATTGGTTGCAACTTCCTTTTGAATTGTTGCTGTTGCTTCTGCTCTTTCTGCCCTGTGTTTCTGGCCCTGGCAGCACAGTGGTGTGGGCAGATGTAGAGTCAGTAGCAATGGTGACAACAATGGCACACCTAGAGTTTATCATTACTCTTCATGAGGAGTGAGATTTGTCAGTTTTGGCATACTTTATGTAACTTAAACTCTTTAGTACCTATCTTCCTTTATTTCAAAATAGGTTATTCTAGATGTTGCTGACAAAAAGAAAGACTGCTGACAAAAAGAAGTTGCTTTATATAATCAATTAGAAGTGTGTATATTGCTGTTGGTTTTATTTTTATATTTGTCCTACTTCCCTCACATAATAAATTAATCTGATGCCAGATATAAATTTCATTTTATTAATTACAATTTTATTGTTCTGCTAAATTAAACCAGACCAATGATATAAACTCTACTTAATTTTTAATACTTTTCCCCTGCCCACCATTTTCCTAATAATTTTCTGCACTGGCATATACAGGCATTTATCCTGACAACTGAGCTTAATTTTAAACACGACAGATTGACTCAGCCTATTTGAAGCACAACATACATGTAAATTATGCTGAGACACAGCCACAGAGGCAAACTACTCTGATGAGACTGCTGGCAACAACCATGATTCTACAGGCCTTCATATTAACTATAAAATCTCATAAAAGAAAGATTGGGAGCCATACACCTGTTTCAAAAACCACGTAATTTGAAAAGATACAAATTTTGCTTCAAGATCCCCATCAGGGTAAACAGAGAATAAACAATATATGTGCCCAATACACTATAGGAGTAAAAAGTTCTACGGCAAAAGAACACTGACCTTGGAAACAGAGGACAAATTCTCCCAATTTATATCCAAGAATGGTTGGGCAACTACTTATCATGCTACCAAAGCACATCAAGAAATACTACTTTTGCAGTATGCAACAACAGTATAAGGACACCAGAATGCCTTCCAATGCACTCCTCTTTTAGCCTGAGGAATGGAAATAATGTAATTCCACGTGTCTTACTTGATCAAACTGGGGATCTTCTCCTCGTTGCAGAGATTTGGTCAGTGGCTTCTCCTGAAAGAAAATATATTAAATATGCATTACTTAAGATCAATACTATCATATTCTACTCATATTTTTTATGAGTGTTAGATTTTTTACTCACATAATGTACCTCCTGATCTGATCCTGGAGATACCCAGGATAATAGCTGCATATGCAAAGGAGGCCCCTGCAGATGTATCAGCCAATACTGACAGAGGGTCTTTAGTGATTCTGGTGTCTTTTCAGGAAAGACAAGGATTGGCCATTCATTACATCTGAGTTTGTGCTCACACCAATGATAAACTCTTTCAACATCCTAAAAAGTGTTTCCTCTAATACATAACCAAGGGATTCTGTTTAGGAGGAAAGGAAACTCAGAGGTGACCTCATCACTCTCTACAGCTCCCTCAAAGGGGGTTGTGATTGGGTGGGGGTTTTCTCCAGGCAGCAGCTGACAGAATGAGAGGACACAGTCTCAAGCTGCATCAAGAGAAATACAGGTTGGATATTAGGAANTTTCCTCTAATACATAACCAAGGGATTCTGTTTAGGAGGAAAGGAAACTCAGAGGTGACCTCATCACTCTCTACAGCTCCCTCAAAGGGGGTTGTGATTGGGTGGGGGTTTTCTCCAGGCAGCAGCTGACAGAATGAGAGGACACAGTCTCAAGCTGCATCAAGAGAAATACAGGTTGGATATTAGGAAAAAGTTTTTATGGAAAGAGTGATAAATTCCAGAATGGTCTGTCCTGGGAGGTTGCGGAGTCACCATCCCTGGATGTGTTTTAAAAAAGACTGGATGTGGCACTTAAAAAAGACTGGATGTGGTTTAATTGAGGTGTTCGGGCTGGGTTGGACTCGATGATCTTGAAGGTCTCTTCAAAACTTGTGATTCTGAGACTTTTGTGACTCTGTTACATGAAGTACTTTCTTGTTATAAAACTCCCAGGCAATACAAACATGTCCATAGATATAACACATCCTGCAGAGCATACTGAAAGCAAGGTGGTCTTAGAAAAATCAAAAACCATAGAGTTCTTTTTTAAGGAAGACAACTGTGGGGAAAATTATTACCAAAAAAATTTTAAAAAGTATTTTCAGAATGGAAGGAAATTTTCAGGTCATACTCTCAGAATAACTGGTAAAGCCAAGGAAAACTGCCCAACTCAGAGAAACAATGTGTGAACATCCATTCACCTACATGGCTTCTTTGTCAAGCAGGCTGAGCTGCTGAGACATGGAGAAGGACGCAGGCCAAAATTCTAGATACATGCAACAGTATACAAAACATGAATCTCCTACACCACAATGAAAATAAACAACACATGAGGGCAGATGACAGTCTGAAAAACACATCACTCGTCACCATCACAATTCTGCTGTGAATTACACTACTGTTTCTGGTGTCTGCAATGTGCCAGTGCCTTATTCTTCTATAAATCATGACTCTTTCTCTTCCTACAGCTGCAAGACTGGGGCTCGCCCACCAGCTCAGAATGAGATTTTGTGTTCAGCTTTCAACAAACTATTACACTCATCAGCATGTGTTAATGTAGCAGGCAAAATACCATCCCTGTCAGTGGATATTAGATATAAAATAAAGAAATCTATAAAGCTGATGAGAAAAGGAAATGGAGAGACTTAAGTTGGACCAAAGATTTCTATTATTTCATGTTTTTTTCAGAAGCAAATGTTGCCCAATATAATCTACTGACTGACTTTGAAATTAATTATGCTGATCCACTTGTAATGCCAGCTGGCAAGGAGGCCAGCTATCCCCAGACTACCTACCAAATACAAAGATCAACAAAATGTTTTCTACCGAGTCACTTATTTACCCAGAACAGACAATATTTTAAATTGTTTTCTCCAATATCTAAAAGTTACATTATGGGCACAACAGGTATTAATTACAACTTTATGACAGACTATTGGTGATGAACATCTGCAGTAAAAAACATTGTAACCCTGAGAAAAAAACAGGACACTACCCCACAGTCCTCCCCCTCCTCAATCAGTAATTCAGTGCTACCTTGCCTAGTTGTGCCTCACAGGAGGACAATACTTCTTTTGTCTATTGCTACTCTATGAAAAGGACAGCAGATAAACTTTCAAAAGTAGTGTTCAACTACTAAGCTACTAAACTACTATTAGAAGGAAAAGGATTCTTAAGTTTTCATTGGTCCTGGACAAATCAGCATAGTAAGAATTACCAGTTTAAGGAAAAAAAAATCAACCCTCTCTTTTTTTAAAAAAAAAAATATGACATTTCTGATTCTGTTACAGAAGGCTTGTGTTACCAAAGAGAAACTTCTTAAGGTCAGTTTCAACAAAAAGGGCTTCAGCATCCAGAAGCTTTGTTTCCATAACCAACACTGCAGTTCTTGGCTTTCAGAGAATAGAGTTTCAGGCAGAAATAAGGTGTGAGATTACTCATCACATGTTGCCTATAAGGGGGACACAATTAAACAAGACAAACTATGCTCTGGGAGCCCGAGTCAGGAACTGCAATCCTGAAAATGTCCTCATCACCTGTAACCTATCTGGGAAAGCACATATGCCTCCCTAACTTTAGTTTCTGATGATGACATTCCCTAGGGGATGCACCCCTAAGTTAAAGAAGCTGCCTCCATCTGATGATGCAATACAAGTCATCACGTGCCCTCCAACAGGCACTACAGCTTCCCCAGCCATGGTGCACTGACCTAAAGAAACCATTCACAGGCCATGCAGCAGCCTTGGTTGGAGCAGAAGGCAGCTGGGATGGAGAACTGCAAAAAGCCAGGAAGGCTTCTGCTGACACAACTCAATGCCTCCAGTTTAGGAGAGAGGCCTTTCTTCTCCCTCCATCCCATCCTGCACCTACTGCTGTTCCCTTCCCCTCACACTCCTGCCAGGCAGCAGCTGCTGCTGCAGCTGTCTCTCCTCTTCGTCATGCCCCTGTTTGGGCTGCTGCTGCTGCTGCTTCCTTGACTCCTTCCAAGGACAGCACTGCCACTGGCACTGCCTGCAGCCACTGTGTCAGGACCCAACCTGACCCCATGGAGACAAGAGTGTTTGCACACACCCTTCCAGTTCTGGGAGTGAGGTGCCCACACCAGAGCTGCTCATTGTACCCCTGCAGTGAATGGCAACAGCCACATAAGACTGTGTGTGGAGTTTGGAGGTTTGAGAGACCTCAGTGTTGAACTTATTACTATTTATTACTAATGCTGAGTGCTGAATAGATAAAGAACTGAAGAGGGAGAAAGGTGGAGTTTTGTTGTCTAAGCAATCCTAAAATACAAAACCATGAATATATTCATGATAAGAGTAACAACTGACCATGTCAGGGAGACATAACTGAGTGAATTCAAAGGCAACTCAATTATAGGCAGGTACTTCAAGTGTCCTTTGAAAACAGCAGTTTTTCTTTATGCAATGAATAATTTCTTTCCATCTACTGTAAACAACTTGCCTATTCTATTTGCTTCATTCTAATACCCTTACAAATCTTACCATTTCATTTTATGCAGTATTTTCAACCTCGCTGCTATGGTAGATACCATATATATAAAATGTATTTATACTAATGGTAGGTGTCTTTACCGCATACCACAGGTTCAGGACTTGCAAAGAAAGGTTAAAATGTGTAATAATATTAAACTGTCTCTGGGCTATAGATTCCATAGTAGTATATTTACCCTAGAGATACACTTAATTCATTTTGAAAAAGGAACCGAAACTGTTTTCTAGCCTCACGGCACACTTTTACTTCAATTTATTTTCTTGCCTACCCAACTCAGGAATGGCAAAGAGGCCTTTTTATATAGTAAGTTGACTTATTTGAGTCTCTGTCGATATACTACATTCTACAGAAGTATCTTCCAAACCTTAGACAAATAGTTTGGCTGAATTTGGAGGCAAAGCCTAAAACAACAAAATATGAATAAAGAAAGTTTTGATTAATATGGAAGGGCCCACAGCTTACTGAACTATCAAAAAACATCAGAAAATGTCAGAAGAATGGGTTCTCAATAGTAACATTTCCATTTTTAATCACTAAACTAAACATCCTTATTTCTTGTTTGAAGTGCTGCCTTCAACTGCGTACTCTGTATTTGTTCATGCTGGAAACTCCTATGATATAATCATGTTAGAGATAAGAAGTAAAGGCAATTTAATATTTGAAACGATTGTTTTTCAATAAACTCAGCTAGGTGTTCTGTGTCACCAATGCCTACAAAGCAAAATGCTCAACTAAGGCTTAACTTCCTTCCTCTCCCTCACTGCTCTTTGGAAAACATAAATAGAATATAACAAAACACTATGTTAACTATGCAATGGAAAATGTGTATTTTATCATATTTGCATTCAACAACTGAACACAGTATTTATAAATTACCTAAAAAACAATTTATCATTCAAACCTTCTATTCACACAGGCACACTAAAACATTTCTCCAAAGACTGTCAGTGACTTTTAATGGTTAATATATTAAGGCTTTTTCAGGGCTGCTACACAAATATAATTGGGTAAACTTACACAGGAATAGCCACCTGTCACAGAACTGAATGTTCAAGGAAACATAGAAACAAAAGGATGTTGTAGTGCCTATTAAGCTTCACTATGTCATCATGTTATAATGATATATAATGCCCCTTAAAGCTATTTTTAATCTCAGCAACCATTAGGCCTTTACCTAATGAAATGTGACAAGCTACTGTATTACTGAGTGAGATAAAACACCATTTTTCAACTTTTTTTCCTAAAGCATGGTGAAAGGATATTTTTACACAAATTTTAACTTCTTCACTGCAAACCAAGAAGCAGCCAGACATACTCTACTTTGTACTCTGCTGGGATGGAAGACTCACTAAACAGAAATAAAAATGGATCTTTTCATGTAAAATGGAGCAGACATAGAACACATTCAACTACTACAGCTACAATATATGTAAAATACATGTAAACACAATCTTAAGAGCCCAAAAATCCCCAATTCTTTCTTCTTATGATGAATCACCCCATCAGCCCCCTATCCCCCAAATGAACATCTCTATATTTTATACTTTTCAGCAGGAAAGTGAACTGGTGTTTGTAAGAAAAGGTCTGCTCTCAAACATGCCAATTACTTATTTTGGGTTTTATTATTTTCTACATACAGAGGCAGGAAAACACTTTACAGGTGTGATGGGTAACCCAAGTCTTCCACTCCAGCTGTGTGCTCCTGCCTCCTCTCTCCCAGAATGGATCTGTGCTGATCCTGCATTGAGCAGGTTCATGAAGCTGAACTTGTGAGTATCCACCTGCATTTGACCCTCTCCAAATTGGATATGGAACAGTCTCTGGTGACACTAAAAAAGCTCTTGTATGGGAAATAGCTCTGAACTTCTCAGGAAGTGATTTTTGTCACTTACATACCCTTTTACTATTCCATAATTCCCATTACCCCACAGAGTCTAATAAGCAATTAGGATAGCCAAGCTTTTTGACTGAAAAGGATAATCTGTTTACTCTGATAGTCTCACAACTGTCTCCCACCTGCAAGTTCTACGAAATAGATTCTATGTCCTGTTTTCATTAACCATTCTTTGCAAGTCAGCAGGTCCTCATGCATAAACACATAAGCTACCTGTTCAGTGGATGACAACAGAATCTTTGACTTCCCTTTACCATCAATTAGCTGCTAGACACTTTTAAGAAACTGTGTCAGTGACCACAGTACACAGAAAATAAAATAAAGGAGATTTCCCGCATTAATCTTTGAAATTCTAAGCATACAGCAACCGGAAATTCTAAAGGCAAGCACTTTTTTTAAATAAAATAATAAAATAATAATAAAATAATATGATAATACAGCTTCAAGGAAACACCACAACTTTGCATAAGACAAAATTACACAAAAGGTAAACAAAACCAGTGATGGACTTCATTTAACTGTTGAAAACGGAGTAAAAAAGCAATGCTAACTGTGCATGTCACTTCATATGATAGAAATAAGCATATTTCAAGCGGCCATGTAAAAATATGCTACATTTCCAAAAAACCCAATATTATTTAACAAGCTCAAGTCAAAAACCCACTTGTCATTACAGTTAAGCACAAAAATAATGAAAGGTGCATGATTAAAAGACAAGCTCAGTACTACTGAGCCTATTCTTTCTTCATGTAATTGCTTTGGGGTTTTTTTTGTAACAGCTCTTCTGTTTTGTTCATGTGGAAAAGGATGTGTCCATACTGCTGAATATAAAAATACAGAAAAACATCAGTTCATCTTCTAATACAGATTTTCACTCCCTGGTTTTGGCATCCTCATCATGCACTGCTGTGATTCAATGATAGACTATGTCATCACATCAGGTATTGCAGGCTAATTCTTGTCTAATTACCACATTCTCCGCAAAAAGTATCTTTTACCTAGGATGTCTACCAAGAAAAGTAAAATGTGGACACATAAATTTTGGTCATGTGAGTGTTTAGTCTGAAGTAACAGATATGCCAGAAAAAAAAAATCCAGGCCAAAAAAATGACAAGTTGATTTTCGGAAGTAGCACTCTTTGGAAGTAAATTTCAAGCGTCCTGAAGAAAGTAGCAAACCCACTGAATTAGAGATTGCTATTGGATACACAGTACAAAAACAGCACTGCTACTTTCCCAAGATAACATAGAATGTTAAAAAAAACCCCAACACAACTCCCAACAAACAAAACCAATTTTCTTTCACCAGTCTTTAGCAAGCAACTCAAGAACACTACCATTCTTACCTGAAGAGCACAAAAATTCCCAGATATTCCCTCAACTCAGTGTTGACAATAAACAGTTGGAAACTTTAAACAAAGGTTAAATGCTGCTACAGATATACAGTAACAGAAAAAGATCCCCCAGAAAACGAAACCAAACCAAGCCAAAAAACCAACATACAAACAAAAAAAATCCCCCAAACAACACCTAAAAACAACAACCCAAACAAAAAACTACCCAACAAATCCAAACAACAAACCTACTACTCTCAGCATTTCTATTTTCTATTGCAAAGCAAGATGCTTTATTGTAGACAGGAAGTAAAACCTACATATTTTACTACCATATTTTAAACCCAAAAAAGCTAACTACTACTGGACTAGTTCTAAAATATTTTAAAGATACGCTTTTGTGGAATTTGAAAGAAATATTTCAAATATATCCTTCTGTGAAACCTATAAGTTAAAAGGAGTACTAAGGATAACTTGTTTGAGATTTGAGGTAACTAGCACAAGTGAGAAAGGAAATTTTCTTGGCTGTTTGCTTGCAGAGCTTATTTTAAGAGGAATGCCTTTTTAAAATTGTAACCTAATGAACACATCAAAATCCTCTATTAGGATCCTCCTGGTAAGTATTATAATACTGTCCATTGATTTTCTCTGATTTTATTTATTCCAACACTACCGTGTACAGAAAAAGAAGTCAAATTTACAACCTGTAAGTATGATAAATTTAAAAAGACCATCTGGAGTCAAAGAGTGGGCATTTAATGTTGACAGTATAATTCCATCACAGCCTTGTGTTAGTAGATTGTGTGATCCTAACCTAAAAATTTCCAATAGAAGAAGATAAAATTTTGTTGATTGGAACCTAATTTGCTAGGGCAGGGCTTGCATAAGGCCTCAGTCAAGAGTGGTGTCACAGGATGCAGTAAGAGAGTGCAAGATCTTTCATTCATGAGCCTGTTGGAGTAAGCATGATGCTCTAAAAGAAATATTTGATACACTGACTTCCATGTAACAATAAGAACAACAGATGATGGAGATCAAAACTTCCAAGTCTATGTTAAGACCTTTGCATGAAACTGCTATTCGAGGTATTGTTCCAACTGTTTATTAAGGGTTTTTAAGGTTTATTAAGATTTTTCAGCTATGTGACCTGGCTCAGCAAGGCCCATGGGGAGGGGGCAGGGCTGTGGGAGCAGACTAGCCCTGTTGTTGGCAGGGACTAATGGCTCCAAAACCTGGGAATGGGTCCTGGCCTGTGTGCAGGTGTGGAAGAGACTCAGAGGAGGCCATAAAGGCTTATTAGTACCCTTAGGGCCCTGACCACTGGTTACCCACTCAGAATAATGTGACCTAATTTAATAAAGCCTATAGGAAGCCCTTATTGGTTGATTTGAATAAATTTAGGGTTGTAATTTCAGGGCTGCTCCAAGCACAGCAGAGATCTCTGCAAACAGGAACCACATTCTCCCAAGACCCAGACAGCCAGGGGCAATAAAGGACAGCAAATGACCTTGGATATGGTCTGCTGTCTGATGTCCACTACTACTTTAACATCAGGTAGATATTATTGTCACCAACTGTGCACCTGTTAAAATAGAACAGAAAAAGAGGTGAGGAAAGTGTATTTTTAAAGTGAATTTGAGAACTACTGCCAGTAGTTTTCTTTAAAATTCTGTTACTTGGAGCTTTCTTGGCTATGTGTTTATTTCAAAGGCTGTAACTGTACCATATGAGATGTGTCCTCAGGTGATTTGATCTGAAGCCTTTTCCTCCTGGTTACTGGTACTGATTTGACAGACTTTTGAGGAGAAAGGAGAACAGAATTTTCAATATATATTTGCATAAAGGTATTAAAATAAAGTTGTGTAATTGTCAATTTGTCTGGGAATACTGAGTGAATAGCTAGAACAGAGCAAGGCAGCTTGCTTTTCCTCTTTTCTGGGAAATTACCTGTTCCTTATAGTAACTACCATCTATTCACTGTGAACAAACAGGGGTCCAAAGTCCCTGTACACGCCAAATCATCAATGAGGACTTCAAATGTAAAATATGTGTAACATTAATGTGTCTCATTACAGGTGACAACCAAGGAGTTGATGTGACCTTGAGTGATGCAGCTGCAATTTTAGTCCATGTAAGCCAGAAAATCCTGCATTACAGCTGTGGGATAAAACTGCTTTGTATTATCACAGACTACATAAATCACACTAGTTATCACAGCTCAGTCCTCAGAAAACAAAAAACTTACTTCCTTTACGCCCAAGTCTGTTCTTAGCATATTCCTCTCTTGCCTAGAGAAAGTGAAGCCTAGAATGAAGCTAATCAGAACCCAGTCCCATTATATATAGTGGTCAGTCTCTGCAATGTGCATTCTTTCCTTTCTTTCAAAGTCTTCTGAACCATCTGCTAGGTTGTTATCCCAGCTCTGGCTTGAAATAGATCTCTATTTTAATGCCTTCCAGCTCCTAATGAAACGGAAGTAATAAAGACACTGGCATCAACCACATCACTCCTTTCAGGGTTTTTTTCCTAATGGTGAGATGAAACCTGCCAAATAGTTACATGCAGAATACATGAATATGCTTATAGTATCCTATAATGAGTAAATTCTGTTGTTGAGCTCAGAATTCAGAGAGATCCTGAATTTAGACAAGCTCAGTAAAAGAAGATGCTTGCAGGAGAAAAGCATAATGAAAGTTTACCAACAGCTAAATTAACCATTAACAACTGTCAATGCCTGTAGCTCTCTATGTTTTATCAATGTCTACAGCTGTGTGTAAGTACTGCTGAAAGCTGTATTTAAAGATTAGCATGCTCTGTATGCACAGGATGAATTATTACCCAAAGTGATAATCAACAGTCCTAAAAAAGGAAACTTTTTTCTGGGCTTTCTCCTTACAGAGCTATGAAATATATTCTTTCAATTGAACTGGCAAGAATATTTCCCTGGCTTCCTCTTTCTAGCTTCATTTCAAGGTCACCACTGCCTGAAAAAAATCAGCAGTAATAAAATATCAGATTGTGTTTATAAGTGAAGCAATGCGGAGAAAATTTAGAATAAAAAGTGATAAAAATTAAATATTAATTAAGTTAGCTATGAAAAAAGGTCTGCAAAATAAAATCCTAGTATTTCTTACAAGTAAGAACAGTTATCTACAGAAAAGAATCAGGAAATTATTAAAGATTATCAAGAAAAAACTATTTACATTTCATTTATGGGAATTTAATTTTATAAACTGGACAATCTACTTTAATCAAGTCTGCTGTCAAATACTTTTAATTTGAAATAATATAACATGACAATCTGGGTACAATAGTTAATCACTAAAAATTAGCCACATGGTTCTGAACTTATAATTACTGAATTGTTTTTTTATACATCAGAGATGCTAAAAAGGGGAAAAATTGACCTGAAATTATGAATAAAATATTTTGTGGGAAAAGGTAACAAATGTCAAATCTGGAAACAAAAGTTTTCCATTTTAACTTGTTAAAGACTTAGCAGCGGATATTCGACATTATATTAATGTCTAGAAAATATATTAACTGGAGAGTGTGTTTTTCATGATGATCATTGCCAGATCCAGTAACCAAAATGTGAAATGATGCTCGGTTGCCAGCCAAGGCATCAGGACGAGTAGGTGACACTGTTCTCTGCTTTCTCTCCTATTGGAATATTGCTATCCCAGATGAGACTTCATGGGGCTGCAGGAGAGGGTGGGATTCACTGTGCCCTTCACTGAAGCCCTAGAAAATAGCAAAGTTCTCTTTCTAGCATCTACAACTCATGGCATGACACAAACATGGTTTTCCAACATAGTTCACAGAACACTAATTTACACTTTGGCTCTGTGTGCATCACAAAAGAAAGAGACTGATATATCACATGGGCATATGGAGCCCAAAGAAACAGAGAAAAATTCATAAAAACAACAGTAATGATAATCAGAAAGTATAAGCAGGCAGAACATGTGTATGAAAAGAATGATCTAGGTAAAAAAGGTATCAGTAAGTATTTTATTTAATCACAGTAACTTCATAGCTTCAATGTGAGCTAGACTTTATGATAAAAGAGATGTAAAGGCAACAATATTATAAACAGATCATTTTATCTTCTCTAGAAGATATCCTAAGTGTTCATCAGTCATTATAAAATTAAACTGTCATATCATGTAATGACTTGGAGAAATCAAACTAGAAATATCTTAGTGTTGAGCACTGTGCAAGTTTGACTTTCTTTGAAGTACACTTGAGTTTAATTAGAACATAAACTTCAAAGAGTTCACCATCTGACTACCTATTGTGAAAAAAGGCCAAAAGGTAGCTTCTCACCATCAATTTATAAACTTCATCTCCCAAATCCCTGGGACTTCCTGGTCACAATTCTAATCAGCAGAGTAAAATGTGGGAACAAAGCTGCTAAACATCCAGCAGCTACCTCCAAAAAGGGTAGACTTAAATTCTTAAGCTGTTATTTGAGAATAATTTTTGCCATTTTCCCTTGTCACTTCTTTCATTACAACCTAATTATTTGAAAATCATTTTGACGGAATGTCTACAGAATCCTGCTTACTTATTGGTCACAGCCAACCTCAAACAGCAGCATGCCATGACTTGTAAGTTTTATTAGCACTAATGAGATGGGAGTATGTAACTGAATTATTATTAGTGTCTCATGGTCAGACCTCTGTAAAAAATACGTTCTGAAAATTATGACAAGAAGGTGACATTCCAGTCTCTTGTAATTCTACACTGTAGATTGAATTTTCCAAATAAAATTTCATTGGACAACCTCTAGAATAACATCAATATTCAGATAAAAATAGTTTCTCAAAGCGAAAAAAACAACATATTCCCACACAGCAACTCAAGGTGAAATAGGAATAAATACAAGCCTGAAATCTTATGTGAAAATGCAGAGGTTCATGTTTTAGCGTAACAAAGGTGCTGCAAGGAAATGATATCCTCAGTACTGGTTGTCTTGCTGTTTTCCTGATCTTGTCAAGTAATTTTATACCCATTTTGTTTTAAAATTTTAAACACTTTCTTTGGGCATCACATGAAGACTGGATGGTAATAAATAGATGATGGTATTTTACTTTTTAAAAGGACCTCCATTATAACTGTCAGTTTATTCTACTTTTTGTGATCTGGAGGGAACTCATCAAAGAAGAGAAAACTGGATTTTTGCCATAATATTATTTACTGTAAGCTTTTTTGGGTGTTATTTCCAAATTACGTAAGATAGTTCTGTCATCTTGCATCCAGCTAATGTTTCAGAAGAAAGCCTGGTAAAACTTTCCTAACATCAAATGCTTCTGAATCTAAATCAAAGCTAAACAGATGCCATAAGAATAAAGAAAATTTTAATTCTGCCCTTCAAAATATCCTAAAAATGGGGAACTGCAGTTAATTATTCTACTTTGGACTTTATAACAAAAACATTCTAAGATTTTATTAGAATTTCCTTAGAGCACAGAAATAGAGGTTTCTGGTTATTTTTAGGGCTTTTTTTTTCTCTCATCAGAACTAAAACGTACGTTATAGAAAAGTTTTTCCTTAATCAAAATAGCAAGAATTTATATAAAATGTAATCTTAAGTTAAATGAGCAGAGTCCTGGAAGTTCAGTTACATAAGACAAATTTTAAGAGGCATACTTGCATGTTAAATTTGCCTAAAAATACAAGTAACAATGGCTCTCTCACTGTGCAAGACCTTGTAATGTAACTCCTTTTTCAAGTGCTACATGCTTTTTCACATCTGGAAAATAGGTGCTATAGCCCTTCACTAGATTATGAAATCTACTGTTGTCAGAACTAGAAGAGGAGCTGGCACTCGTAGCCATTTTCATGTTTTAGCTGAAAACCTGTAATGCTCAGAAATACCGCTTTTATCATATTTCAGCATTTTCTAATCTACTTTGACTCAAGTGACTGCTCTCCTAGCTGTGAAGTCTATGGTAGTTGACACCCCTTCTTCCTCTCAATCCCATTAACATGTGCCCATATTGCAAACAGAAATTCAATATTAATTCCTTTTCATGTCACCCCTTTGGCATGTCTTGCATACCTCTGCCCTCTCCCACAACATTCTAATTGCCAAAGCAGCATGTCTTACAGTTTGGGAAACACTATTAAACTCCAACGCAGATTACAAGCAAAATCATCTTCACTGCACAGCAAGCAAGCCTGACTTAAAAAACAAATTCAAAGCATGGTGTGTGTATATATATATATGTATGTATGTATGTATATATGTGGAGTTTCTTTTTACTCACAAGAGGTTCTGCCATGATGATGCGAATCTTGCGTTCAGCCAGAGTAGTGAAGTTGACAAACAAACTCTTCAGGACATATTCTCCTGGTTTACTGTCTGGGTCAATGCTGATGGGCAACATGGCTGGAGGTCCTTTTTCTCTCTGTGTGCCAGAAACAGGAGGGACAGGTGGCTTGATATATCCGTTACCAACTGGAGAAGCTGAAATGTAGAAAAGACAGATTTACTTCTGGGTAATTCAACATGGTTTAACTTTCACAGAGCACCTCAACAGCTCACTGCACTGTCAAAGCAAAACTGGAGACTAGCTGCTAATCAAAGAAATGCACAATACATCAATATAACTTCCATGGAACCATAGGTAAAATACACATTGTCTAACTGGAAGAAAAAAATCAAAGATGAAATCTTTTATATAGAGTGGTGTTTACTATGCAGTGCATACTCAGTCCTCTTTTTTTTTTTTTTACATGGTATTACTTCCTGACACCTACCTGAAAAACAACCTCATTTTTTATTTTTGCATGCAAATCAGACTTGTAACTCGGTTGTCAAGTAATAAAAATTTATTCTTTATTGCTATTCAAACTGGCTTAGACTTGCAAAAGTCAGGAGTCTGGTCTTTGGACTATGGCGAGTTGTAAAGGGTCTTTTTCTCCTGTAATCTATACTGAGGTCAAGATTGACTCAAAAAAACAACATACATGTTACCAGTTTAAATCTTACATGAAGAGTCAGACATGGACTTTTTTCCATGGCCAAAAAGTATTAATTATGCATTAACTTTCTGGAAAGTACCAAACTCTACAGCTTCACCTGGCACTTTTGAGATCACACCTGGTGTATTTTGTTCAGTTTTGGGCTCTCCCATACAAAAATGACATTGCTCTTCTGAAGCAAGGTCAAGAGAGGAGCATGAAGATGGTCAGGGGCTTGCTAGATTAGTAAAGGCTGAGAGCTGGACCGATTCAACCTTGAGAAGACAATCTTACTGCACTCTGTAGCTACCCAAGTAGCTACATATATGAAGTATAGCAAAGATGCCAAGGAACTGGATTCTTCTTTGAGCTGAGGATGACAGTACAAGAGGCAACAAATGCTAGTTTGAATGTGGGAATTTCTACTAGATATATGGAAATAATTTCCACTGTGAGGAGGTGAACAAACACAGATACATGCTGTCCAGAGATACAGCAGAAACTCCACTTTTGGAGACACCTCAAAGTTGGCCAGACAAGGTCCTGAGAAACCTTCCTTACTTGGTAAGCTGGAGTTGGACTAATCATCCACCAGGGATACCTTCCAATCTAAATTATCCTGTGGCTGAATTCCCCATAACGAATACCAAGGTATTGTATACTAGACTGAGCTCTACTTGCTGTTTCTCTGTGAATGAAGGAAGAATAAATAGCACCACCTCCAATGCTACCATTTTGCACATAAAATTTACAACCCAAAATCTTCAGGGCTCAGCTCTTATTGGTTTCATATTTGGTCTTCAGGCAGGTATTTCAGGCAGGCACTTCAGGCAGGCACCTTCTCTCTGTTAGTTTTGCCAGAGACTTTAAAAGTAGCAAATGAAGCAACACTGGCAAGACCAGCCATTATCCACTCTGAATATAATAAAAGCATTGCAATGCCCACAAGCACAACTGGTAATTTGGACAAAGATGCTTTAATGCAATACAAACCATGGAAATATTGTGAACTAAAACCATTACAACACTTCCCCAACAGCACTGCACTCCAGAGTGTTACAATACATGTCCCATCCAAGTTGCAAAGAAAGAAAGAGAAAAAGAAGAATGAACTACAATGATGGTTGCCTCACACCTAACACCTTTAGTCTTTTCCTTTGAGAAACCAAATTGCAGGTGCTATTGAAATTACTCATCAATTATTAGTGACATATGATTGTTTTAAGGATAAATTAGATTTTTGATGTTTCCTATGGACTTTAACACTTCACCACTGAACAAAAATGAAAAAAAAAATTAGAAAAAGAAACTTTATGGTTTGAGAGTATTTAAATCTGAACCCAAAATTACACACTGAAAAATAAAAAAGGATCCACTACAGAAAAGAGAACATATTTTCCTTACGAAAAATCAGGTTAGAAGTTCCTATATGACTATAATAGAAAACAGAAACGCTTCTCTTCATGTAGCTATTATTCTGCAAGCGTAACACATCTACACTTTTCTTTGAAAATAACTCCTCACTGATGAGGTACAGCATCACTCTTAAGCACAGCAGCAGCAGCACTTCTCCCACTGCCACAGATGTTTCCTGCTAGATTTGCTTCCTGCAAAGTTTCACTTGATTTTTGAGGGCAACAGCATTATCATGGAATCTTCCTGGCATTATAACTCTTCACAAAAAACGAAGTGTATAGAACAGTCCTACATTTATATTGCACAGAACTTGTTCTAAAAATACACTGTTGTTCTCAATAATAATCTACTTCAAAGTACTGAAAAAAGTGCCACCAGAGAAGAGTGTAAGCACTACTGCCCTTCTGTCATTACCTAGGCCCTCTTAAACATGAAGACAGTGGGATGCAAGGGATCAGATGCAAATTTTTATGGACTATCAAATACACTAGGCAAAGGAAATTGCTCCACAAATAGCTTTAAGGATGGAGTCAGACAATATTTTTACAGTTAGGAATATATTTGCCAAATGTGTGGTTTTGATCGGCTCACATCTACTCATGAAATCAGCTCGAGCTCATGTCAGGAAAATTTTTTGGTGAGCAGCAAAACCAATTTTCTTAAGGATTTGTGTGCTTCGTGCAGTGCAAGCCCCGTCCCTTGCAGTGCCACCACGGCGAGCTGCCAGGCGCGGTGCCCGGGCTGGGCGGGCGGGCTGCTGGCCAGCCCGGGTCTGCCAAGCACAACACTCCCGGGCCGGGGCCAGGCAGCCAGCCCAGGCTGCCTCTCGGAGCAATCTGCGGCAATCTAATCGAACACAAACCTGCCTTCTGTTCCTCAGCAGTCCTGCTTAAACCTGGCTACTCAGCTCAAAACATCGAGGGGGATTCAAGTGAGGGAGGCAGGCAGGCACGCAGGCGGTGTGTGAGAGCAGATACGCTTCTCATCCTGGCAAAATAAGGTTTTTTAAACCTTAGCCGTGCTACCTGGGAGCTGCCATCCTAATCTTCAATCACTGTAGCATTCAGCCAGAGTTCTGAGACTGGAATTTCAATCCACGCAGTCATTGTTAGTAGGAAGCCTTTTAACAATGATTCTGTTAGGTTTGTGACCCAGGCGGATTTCTTTTTTTTCCAGATATCTAACTGAAAAAAATCACTTATTTGCACACTATAATAAAGGAATGCAATTATCTGTGAAATTTGCCAGTGCACAAAAATTTTTTATTCTAGCACTTCTCAGAAATAAAGAACTTTGCAGCTTTTCCCCAGATACAGAAAAAGCACATCCTGGGGATTAGCACCTATCATTACTACAGCAATTACAGCAGTTAGAGAAATGACTGACATTTGACATTGATTTAGTTGAATTTTTTTAAAAACCATTTTGTAGCTGTTAATTCCATTTAAGCATCTTTAGTGTGAAAGCTAACACTGCCAACACTCTGAGGGTCTGGAGTTGATTATGAGTTGGTCATGAACTATTATATATAGGTCTGGCTTTTTCTAAGGCATCTTTTCAGCTCTGTTATCTCCAGCATTTGCATATGCTTGATATTTGCATTGCAAAAAATCTGGCCCAGTGACAAGACTATCACTGATATCTATACTGATAACATATGAGCTTAAACAGAATACAGCTTTTATGCCTAGACTGAGAACCCTACAAAGCTCACTAAAAAAAAGTTGCAGCTGAGACATGAAATGGAAATCAAGGACTCAGAATTTAAGAAGCAGTTGCATGAAAGTCATCCTTCGTTCATGCCTTTATGTTGACACATTATAATGTCAGCCTTAGAAGAAGCAATACAAAAGACGTGCTCAGTTTTGCCATATATGCTGGCAAAATACTGCCCCATTAAATAAAATGCATAATTTTAGCACGAAAAATCACCATGCATAGTTTGTGTGGCTTCATGCAGAAGATATATGGAGGGAGGTAGGTGGGAGGAAGGAGTTATCCTCAATTTGAGATACTGATTTCCTTAACAAATTTAGTTCATACTGCCTGATTTCAAAATAATAAATATTATACAAAGAGAAGTACCATTACAGACCACAGAAGCATTTAGTTTGAATGTCTACATATTGTAGAGTATTGATCACCACACAAGTACTGCATTAATCTAAACCCTTTACCTTGAGAAAAGTAGCTCATCCCCCAGGAGAATGAATGGTGATGCACATGGAGGAGAACATGGTAACCCTGATGCCCAAGGACTCTGCAATAGCAGAGAATCTACAGATCAAGTTTAGAAAGTTGTTTGCATATTTAAAGCTCCTACCCTATGAAAAGCTGTAACAAAGTTTAACCATGCTAGATCAACTATAAAATGCCGGTACCATTTGGGGGTGTAATTCTGTCTGAAGCACCTTTTTTTTTGTTTCCAACAGGGTCCCCTATTTTTCTACTAAATGTGCAACAAGCTGTATTTCAAAATATACTCTCACCCTACAGAGTATTTTCATTTAGTGCAAGCTATAACTATATTATTTTCTCAATTTTATGTATTTTTAAAAAATTAAAGACAAGGAATAAATATGGAAGTATCAATGAAATATCACACATGATTGTCATCACAACTATACACTATTGCACAGAAAGGCCTCCTGCCATAAAATCACTGCTAGATTCTTCCATATATCGATTATTTCTCTGATCAGAAAAACACAGTAAAAAAGCACAGTAGTCTTAGTGCAACACATGGTCAAAAGCTGAGACTAGGGATGAGTACCAAATTAAATTATCCTAAGAGATTCCCTGCAAGCATCTGCACTATAGGTATTTTTCTTAGAGCTGTAAGAGGAATCATAATGCACAAGCCAAGAATCTGTGCTACATTGGATATAATTTCAGCCATACAGTTACTGAATTTTCAGTATCTTAAAGCAGAAAAGCAGAGGTTGCATTTTTTTTTAGTAAACTGTGCCAAATTTACACTTTAGCAATAATGAACAAACTAGTAAAACAAACACAAAGAGCTATTCGCAGTATTTTCATACCTACCGAGCCCCTTTATAAAGCCGATCACGCTGGATTTTCTCCAACATGCTACTGTAATTTCCATGAGCCTGGGAATTCCTGAAATGTTCCACTCCTTCAGTTAGAAAAGTTAGAATTCTTTTCTAACTAAAATTGAAAAATAAATTAGTTGTTTCATAATCCTGTTTCACACTTCCTCACTGCTTGTGAGGAAGACATTTCCTTCAGTTTCTTGGTATTGTTTCTCAATAGACAAATGCTGAAGACCTGCAATGTGTGAGCTAGAGCAGGCCTGTGGATCAGCTCAGCCTTTCCATAACCAAAGGGGTAATTTTTAGCTTCAGCATATGATGATGACCACTCACAGAGTGGCTGCATGTCTATATTTATCCACAAGTACATACTATGCTGACAGATTAGTGAAACTACTTCAGGCACTCCAAGAACATGAGACAGGATAATGGAGTTTGACAAAAACAAACCACACAAATCAAACACATGTATTATCATACAATCCAAGCTGAAAACAATTAGTATAGAAATGCAAAGCACAGTGACAACATGGTATGAGTTTTGTTTTGTAACTAAAGTCTTTTGGCCAAAAGTACAGTCAGTCTAATTTCCTTGTGATAAAGTCAACCCAGTATCTCTTCTTTTCCCATGCTAAGAATCAGTGAGAAACCACATATCCTTAAGAATAACCATACATCTGCTGCAATAACTCTTGAGCAAATTTGCTTTGTTTTAAAACAGCAGTTACAATTAAATTTAATTTTTACAATAATTTAATTATTACAGCATTAAAAAGAAAAATCATTATTAAATAAAGCATGAAACAAGGATATGGTCAATGTACCACAAAAGGCTGCTTTGTCAACTTTTGAAGGAGAACAATCCCAATTAATTCAAGCTGGATAGACCGAGAATAAAAAAAGGAAACTGTTGCTCAAAGAAACAAATTAAAGGTCTAGCAGATCCATTTTTATCTTGGTGAAATAAATTGTAAGATTCCCAAGGAAAATGTTATTCCAGAATATTAGTAGGATGCACTAATAGCACTATTTTAATGTAAGCATTATTTTCATAATTAATTTGCATGTGTCCAGTTCTGGGGCCCTCAGTTCAGGAAGGACCTTGAGATGCTTGAGTGCATCCAGAGGAGGCAACGAGGCTGGTGAGGGGCTGAGAACACAAACCCTGTGAGGAATGGCTGAAGGATCTGGGGCTGTTTAGCCTGGAGAAAGGGAGACTCAGAGGTGACCTCATCACTTTCTACAACTTCCTGAAAGGTGGATGTAGTCAGGCGGGAGGGGTGTGTCTCTTCTCTCAGACAACAACTGACAAAACAAGAGGACAGAGTCTCAAGCTGCACCAAGGGAAATTTAGGCTGGACGTTAGAAAGAAATTCTTCACTGAAAGAGTGACTGGGCAATGGAGTCATTGGCCCAGGGAGGTGGTGGAGTCATTGTTCCTGGACATGTTTAAAAATAGACTGGACATGGCATTTAGAGTTGTTGGGTCATAAGTTGGACTTGATGACCTGAAAGATCTTTTCCAATCTAGTTCATTCTGTGATTCTGTGAAATCTCAGTAAACATGTATTCTAAAACTCCAACTCTGAAGACTGTCTAAAACTGTTCAGGCAAGTATTGGAGAAGACAGTAATTTTGTGCAGCTGTTTTGATACAAGAACATGATATAAAGCTATCCCAACTCATCCTTTCAAAAGCCTATTTAATCCAAATATAGGATTCTTCAGGAAGAGTTTCTTTGCTTGACCAATTCGATAGATGGTTTGCAATGCAACAAAGATAAAGCCCAAACAATTACATGTAAAACAAAATTCTGGAAATCCTTATGCCAGAGGAAATACAATCTACTCTAGAAGATAAAATAGAGAAGAGACAATACACTCAGTGGGGAAAAGTACAATTGAAGATCAAGATTCTGGAGCAAAACAACTCATTTGGAAAACAAGTGTAAAGGGAATAGATTTGGGAAGATACCAAATAAAGTGTTTAGATTACCTCAGCTCTCCGAAATGAATATCCTCAAATACTTGATTATGCCAAAACTATAAAGGAGGAAAAGCTAATTTATATATTTCAGATTCCTTAATTTCTTTTAAAGAGACATGCCTCAGAGATTCACTTGTGTAAACTGGCATGGGGAAGAGAAAGAAAGAAGATATCTTCCATTATAAAGGCACTCCACGACTTGGTTACCGATTTACCCAAGATAAGACCAATATTTTAAATTATCTCTATCTGAGTACTTAGTGAAAAAATGCTGTTGCCAGGTTTAGATATACTTATGCCACTCTTCATAGTACTTGTGAAGCTAAGAAAGACAGTTCCAAATCCTGTAGACCCGGTTAGGCAATTCTTGTCCAAACTTCCTAATCCTTTTGCCATAATAGGAGAATACAAATTTCATGTGAACTCAATGACCAGAAAAGACAGAAAAACAGAAAACAGAAAATTAATTAGTACATCCACTAAGAAGTGGCAGAATTACCAATAAAGTGTAAGCTTTGACCAACCCCACTACTCTACCCAAGGAAAAAGAGGCTTAAATGTTGTGTGTGTGTGCACATGCTTGACATCCTTGAATTTCTTTTCACTATCTTATTAAAAAAAAAGCCTAGAACAGACCATGTGGTATTCTCAGTGAGACTGAACATTTAGGGACATAGGGCTAATTCCTTGTAGCAAACTCATTCAGCCCTCCCTTAATCCAAGGCTAGATGACGATTTGCAGAATGGAGCCTAAGAACATGTCCCAGATGTAGTAATTTTTTAACAGTCAGATCCAATCCTCTGCAGGGTAGAAACAAAATGCAACTTGGAAATAAATATATAGTCACTCAGTAGGCCTTATGGATACTAAAATAGTACTTGTGGTGAATGCTCTTCTCTGCACGTCTACAAAGACATCACATGTTCCTTCCACGCAGAGATGCTTATGAAGCAGCCATCTTCTGTGATGGACCCCACCAGGAAATAATCAGTTTAATACAGAGATCTTTTCCCAAACTCAGGGAAACATTAGAACAGTCCTCACATGACTGTAACATATAGACAGGTCTTATTTTAGATTGATGTGGTGAAGTGCCAGTTAGCTGTGCAGCCAAAGGTTCTTGTTTAACCTAGAACCTTGGAAAGAATAAAACTGTTGGTTTGGCTTTATTAGCCACTAGCAAACTTCTGGCCCTCACATCCCAGCTGATGGGATGTAAGTGTTAAGCTTTGCAATCCTCAGAGGAGTAGTGCAATTCTCTGCAAGAGAGGGGCAATTGGTGTGAGATCCTGTAGAGGAAAGCTGCGAGTGGAACTCATTTTCTCCCCTTGTATACACAGAGGATTCAAGAACGATGACTGCCAAAACAAATAAACAAACAGGAAATCCTGTAATATGCGTCCATCGACTTTTTAAAGGCCTTTTCACTGACTTGGCTAAGCAAGATACAGACTTTCCCTCTCTCTTTCTCCTAACTGGCATGTCAGTGGTTGAGCAGCTTAACAGTGTCCCCAGGTTCTTTATCTCAGATCCTTACAAGACATGTGAGTGAGGCAGGAAAGCAATTCTCCTTCCACCCCCATCCTCTTGGCTCACCATCTATCTTTCTGCTTCTTTTTCTCTAAACCATTATTTTCTTGTTTATATATACCACAGTGCTGAAGACACGTGGGAATATATGCATGTAGGATAAAGATTTTTAACTATACCATTTCTAGAAATTGCTTGGTTTGTTATGAGATTAAAGACTGAAAACGCTAAATGACATGGAAAATCTTGTGGAAAATCTACAACTGTTTTCACATTTTAGTGTTTTATTTAGGGGTGACTTCTCATTAAAGGAAATACCTTTGTTGCTTCTGATGGGATCCAAATCAAACAAAAATACTTCTCAGTTTCTGTGTTTTATATGGTAATGACACGTTGCCTCTTTGAAGGCTGACTTGAGATTAACAATATACTTTCAAGATATTTCAAAATCTTGGTATCTTTTCTATGTAATTCCACAAGTTTTTTTTACCTCTTCCAGTTATTCCAAAAGAAAAAAAAAAACTCGAAAGAAGGGTGAAAAGATATTTTCAGAGGAGTAATTGTTGGGGTTTTTTCTAAAAAAATTAAACTGAGACAAGGTCTATTTTTGAAACTACACCAGGATTTCTTTGGGCTCAAATAGATCTTAAAAATAATTTGATTTTGAATAAAGACATTCATACTATTCTTCTACACTCTTCCAGGTACTAGGGCAAAAAGGCTAACCTCCACTTAGGTTTTGTTGGATCAGAAAATAGCTTCCTATAAGATTTTTAGACAGACATTTTGTTGCATTTGCTTTCCTTTTCAGAGACAGGGAGATGAAGATATTCCTGTAATTTTGTGGTTGATGGGTGTTAGCAGAAGAATTATTTTTAGGGAACTTGGAAAAGGGCTGAGGAAGTACAAGGCTAAAAGAGTCCAAAAGAGAAGGAATAGTTACTTCCAGAAGAGGGTCTGGCTAGCAAGCAGGGAGAATGTGACCTCTATCTTCCTTCCCTAATGTGCTGATTTGGGTCAGGGTAGAGTTAATTTTCTCCATAGTAGCTGGCGTGGGGCTGTGTTATGGATTTCTGCTGGAAACAGCGTTGATAACCCAGGGATTTTTCAGTTACTGCTGAGCAGGGCTTACACAGGGTCAAGGCCTTTTCTGCCTCTCATCCCCCACCAGTGAGTGGGCTGGGGGTGCACATGGAGTTGGGGGGGACACAGCCAGGACAGCTGACCCCAGCTCACCAAAGGGATATCCCAGACTGTGTGGTGCCATGCTCAGCACATAAAGCTGGAAGAAGAAGGAGGAAAAGGGGTCATTCAGAGTTACAGTGTCTGTCTTCCCAAGTTATTGTAAGCTGTAGAGGAGAGCCAGCTTTCCTGGGAATGGCTGAACACCTGCCTGCACACAGAAGAGAGCAAGTGGCCTTGTGGTGCTTAGTTGTCAGCTGGGCTTAAACCATGACATCTATACATTTCCTCTTTTGGACAATATACTTTTCCTTTTGTACTTAAGTGTTCTGTAACACAACTGGATAAGATGGAATTTTGAAAATATATTTAAACTGTTTATTTTTTACTAGAGAGATACATTAAATGCTTGCATCTCAGTCCTATTCAAATTTCAATAGCTATCTCAGATGTTAGAATTGGAACCATCCCTGAATTTTTGATGCCTGTTTGTTCACACTTGTTCTTCCAAACTACTGACATGTTGGATCACGCTGTTAAAAATTCCTGTCTTTCACTGGAATGGAAACAGCATGTCACTTGTTGATGATGTGTCTTCTGTGCAATGTACACATGTGTATGAAAACCTAAGCATGTTGCAATGCACTTGCATAAACAAGCAGTACTTTGTTACCAATGTATAAAAAGAAACAGCTTCTAGTTCTTGTGATATAATACTGTTCAATGTCTATGTACTGGTTTGAGAACAAAACCAGTGAGAAACTCCAAGTCAGAAATACAATTTATTAGGAAATAGGAAGAAAAGAAAGAAAGCCACTGACAAAGTCAGAATACAACCTGATAGCCTGTTGGTCAGGGTGTTGGCNCCCCTCATTCCAGTTCCAGCAGATGGTAATAGAATAACACACTTTTGATTACATTTTGTACTGTAACCCATGACAGTTTACGAGTTGGTTTCCTATACCTTTGTTTATTTCATGCCATAGTAAAAATGTCATGTCTAGTTATGTTTCGAAGTGTAGTACTGCTAAGGAAAATCTTTCAAACTGTACTTGCTTTCTTGCCTCATAAGGAAGGTTACAAATTTAGCCGCGTACCAAGCAAGTATCAAACTTAATCTAGCCATCTAGGCTCTGGAAATGTGATGGATCACATTTCTAGGTGATCCATCAAACCCTTCTTAGATTCTCATCTTAAACAGAATAAATTGCTTTCTAGAGGTGCCTATCACTCATTCAGTGATTACTGAAAGAGAATTGATACAAAGATACCCAAAGTTATTAGTGATGACTCTCACTCCTAAATCTGTAGACTCTTCAAGACACCTTGTATGCCTTAAACTGCACTGTGGTGCATTTTAGTTGCTGCTGGCTCAAAGTCTTCCCCTTGCTCATGTGGGTAGAAAATGGCACAACACCAGCAGTAAACCAAGCCACAAGCTGGATGTGTGGACTGGCAAGCTGAGCCATTACAAACAGAGATTTCCACAAATTTTGTGAAGCTTTCTGTGATGACACCACGGGAGGAATTTCTCTGAATAAATACTAACATCAGAGAGACATCAATTCATGTTTCCCTGTACAGTGGAGCACATAAAGTAACATGTATACGAAGAAAAATGAAAGAAAAAATGTTGCTGCCAAAATCTGGATTAATATTTATAATCAATCCCTTACTCTAGGTCTGACTGAATCACTACAGTCATTACTTAATATTGACAGCAGCAGCAACTTATAACATTGTCTCTCTTCCATATTCAATGCTATCTGGCCTCTTTGCTTACAGCCATCTTTTATTAGCCACAGACCATTGTGATGCTCTTGTATCTAATAACTTATGACTCTGTTGTACCTAACAACCCTTTATTACATTACATTAACAATTCTTTGAAAGTGGGTTCATTTGCTTCTTAGCCACAAACCTAAATGCAAATGCAAATGTAAATGTTTGCTGCTTTGGTAGACGGTGGCTCTGGGATATAAATACTTTTTGTGGTGACTGAAATACAAGAAAATGTATTTTACCATCCACATGAGCTCAGTGAGGGTTTCTGAAAATGTGGCTTGAGTGCAGCTGCCCACTGAGAAATTTTCACTTGAACAGATAACTGGAGTGCGTGGAATTCAGCTGATGTCCAAGGGAACTTCTGCATGACCAGTCAGTTGCAAATACCTAATACAACATGGACAGGACATTGCTCTCATTCTGGTCAGGGGCCATGACAGAAAACTCCTTCGATGCATCGAAATGTCTAAATGTTTTGGAATACCAGAAACATGTTATTAAATCTGGAGAGGAATAGGCACCTATAGAGATGAACTCTGTGTAAGTTAATTATGAAAATAAAGAAAGAATCCTAGGGTTCACATTGGATTTTTCAAATAAACAGCTTAAACCCTGTAAAAACAGAGTAGTTCATTAGAAAAACCAAAGAGCCTAATCAAATCTGAAAATAATAAAAATATGCCTTTTATAGCATATTCAAAAGGAAATTCAGTATTCCTGAGGGCTGGGACAAAACTAATGTTGTATCAGATTTTCTCAATTGTCAGCAAGGGTAATTCAAGCAACCACAGCACAGCTGGCCTGATATTCATCCTGGAGTGGCTGCATTTGATCAATAAAGAACCAAAATATGATAATACAATGCCATAATCATAGGTTTATGGAAAGTAAATTTGATTAAATTAACCATATATTTTTATGAGATTATAAATTTGGTTGCCAAGACTGAAAGTGTAGTCCCACATTTTTGCTTGGTAATTGGATTGGTATTTTACCAAACTGTAAAATCAACATTTACAAGCAATATAGATTAAAAGATAGGTAATATCTATGAATTAAGGAAGAATCATACTTTAATGAATGTACTTCTAGTGAAGGTACAGAGATCAGTTCTTGGTTCTGTGCTATGTATCATTACTCTTAATGACATAAAAGAAAAACTTTTCTATAGAGTTTACAGGCAAAACACAAATTAAGAATGACAGAAAAAATAGCAAAAAGAGGTCCTTCTACTCTGAATAGCATTTGAAACTTAAATACAAGCAAATAATACACGAGATATTAATTCTAACCTAGGAGGATTGCATATCCAGAAACAAGGCCACACAGACAGAAGGCGGCTTTCTCTTCCTGGGAAACACTGATGATGAAAAAAGGCCTGAGACCAGGATGACTAATGTGTTGGAAACAGGCTGCTATTCTTGTGACCTGAAGAGCTATGGAGAGCCTTTTCAAGCAGTTTGAAAAAAAAAAGCAAAAGAAGGAAAGCCCTACTGCTTCACTGTCAGCAGCTCTGCAACCACTGCTGGATGCTCAGCCCTGTTCTGGTGTCTGCAGCTTGAGAAAACGCTGGTGAACGAGAGAACATTCGGGAAAGGCGAAAAATAACTCACAACTGCAAAAGCTGCCTTGAAGTTTAGGTTAGTTCGACCATGAGAAAGTTACACCATCATATCCTCTAATGGCAAAAATTTGCACCTACTGTTCCTACAATGGCACCTATTTTCAAAATGTACTTCATGGCACCTCTTTTCCCCAGATGCCTTTTTTAGACACAGCACAGGCACTCAGACACATCCAAAGTGTGATTCATTACAATAAACGTGCCTAAAGCAGCTCATCTGAACTGTACCCCCATACCTTTTCACTGGCTATCAGGAAAACCAGGCTTGATTGTGCAAGATGTAAAATATAAATGCTAAGAATACTTGAAAGTTATGTGATATGATTTCCACACCCGTATCAGAATAGAAATTTGCTAAAGAGACAGCTTTTTGTTCAGTAACATCCAATGTCTGGAATTTTAGACTAGACAAATGCATTAAAGAAGTTAAACACAAAGGGAGGAAAATTAACTGCTATTAAGTCTGGCGCTGATTCTTCCATTACTGGGAATTTTAAATTAAGATTTTTTTTTTTATGTGCTTTGTCTCAAACAGAAATTAATTCAGAGAAGCCATAAAGCCTGTTCTATGTGGAGCACAGATTGGATGACACAATGTTTTTTCTGGTTGTATAATTTATGACTTGTTGAATATATTAGTAGAAAACATAGTTCTGAGAACAATCTCTCATTGGTAAAGCTAGGATACAGATGTTGTAAGAAGGATTCTTCATTCTCTAATCATGCTAGTATCAAGAGGCAGAAGTCTGACTTCCTATCAGTATTCGATTTCTTTCTGTACACCCAGATACAAATATAAATTGTATAATCAGAGTATCAAAGTTGTGGCTCCTAAAGGGGCAGGAGAGCTCAGAAGAAAAGCACATATCTAGCACTAAGCAAATAGGCCAGAACTGTTCTGTTAGAAACCTTTGATTCTCACTGTAGAATGACATTAAAACCAGAAGACAACTGACCTAAAGATGCACAAATGGTTTTTCTAATATGTATGTAATTAGAGAATTCAAACTAAAGAGTGCAGGCAATTTTGCCAACACTGTTCCATGACCATCTTACCATAAATTCCATTGGTTCCGAGCATCAGATGTTGTTATGCGACATCACTTCACATCAAAAACAATGACAAGCTATATTAGCATAATGGGTTATTATTCCCAGATCCATGTGATCAGTACTCCATGGCAACCCAGTGATAATGAATGCCTTTGTCAGTAAGAAAGCATGTACAAAACCATACAAAGCATGGACCTCAGGCACCTGAAACGGTACATAAGGTTTTAACATATTAAGAATTTAAACACCAGCACTGACACTTCTTTCTGTATATACCAATAAATTTTCCCCATGTTGTCAGACAATCATTGCCTCTGTGGGGATGAGGCATTTCCAGGACACTTCCTCTCAGGGCTCACAAACTGTGAAGTTGAGTGCTTAAAATCAGCATATGGAACAGAAATCATTTAAAAGTACCCAAATTATAAATCACTTAGATAAATCTGGGCAAAATTTGCTGATAAATTTACTGGGTAAAGCAGCTTCTCAGAACAGGATCCACAACAGCCAGCACTGCCTTAGATATATCCATGCCACGTCCTCTCACTGCTGGGCCATTTTAAATGTCCAAAGCAGAACAGAGAAGCTCCTCTCCTTTTCAGTTTGGCTGTAATTGCTTTTTATGAAAGAGCTTAATAGCTAAAAAACTCACCCAGAATGTGACAGTTTGGGATCAAATGTGGAATTAAACTCCAAGGTTTAGAAATCCAATCTCCAACCTTTAAAAAAATCTTCATCTGGAATAACTAATACAGTAATTTTAAAATTAAATTTCTGGTGGTTTTGTTTTGTTTTTTTCAATGGAATTAATCTAGTTCCAATCTCACTGACATAAACAGTTTTCCATAAAAACCCTTAGGACAATATTCAGCTTTCTGAAAATGCTATTGAGTGTATCTTACTTAAATTATCAGTGAAGATACTTATCAGATTTTCAGGACACCATGCCAGTTCTTCTACAGTTTATGGAAAATCATAGCTATCACCTGAATCCAAAATGTGTAAGATTGATTCATCCAAAACAGAAAAAAGAGATTGAAAGATTGCCATTGATCACACTGATCACTTGTGTTTATTGACGTTTAATATTCACTGGTCACTTGTGTTTAGAAAGTTAAATGACTGAAGATCATTTTCTTCATTAATTAGAAAGACAAAATTTGTTATTTATATTTACACACACACACATACCTATAACAGTCACATAGAGATTTGAACCTCCTAGCCAAATGTTTCAAACTCTGCTCCTTATAAAGCAGGTAAACATATCCAACCCAATCAAAGTAAACAATGCCAACTTGAAATGTCTTTTCTGGATTTAATATTATAAAATTGAAAATTTTGCAACATAAAGTCATGCCCCAGGGATATTGTCATAAAACAAACAGAATTTTTAAACTGCATGACATCTCAGGCTTTTAGAAAGCTTCCTAATTAGGTTGAAATTTGATAAGAAAGTGTGCTAGCTGTGCAAGAGGTTCTGAAAAGTATCACACACCTCTTGGTACTTAATTGAGAAAAATGCTTGATTAAAATCAGTGGTAGCAAGTTAAAAAAGAACGATCTCATTACCTTGCAGGGATAGATTCCTTTATGCAATGAGGAAATTACTGCAGAAATTAGCAACAGACTTTATGGTGATCTAGAAACAATGGTATTAATATTAGGCAGATAGTCCTGCTAAGTAGCTATTAATATCAAAGTGCATGATAAATTTAAACAAATATCTAAGTTGCCAGCAGAGTGATGCTTCCATTTTACTCCTTGAAGGTCTACTGCTTGTCCTCAAATAAATGAAAAACCCTTGCTTGTAAATGCCATTCTCAGAGCTCCATTGTAGCAGTCAGTCACCTGGAATTCCCACTTTGGGCAAAACAGAGCTGGAATTGGCCCAGGAGCAGCTATGCATATACATGGACCTTCTGTCACTGCAGCTGCAGTGAGAAATCCTATTTCTCCCCTTCCAGTGAAGAGCTGGCCCTTACACTGCAGTTTAAGGATGTAGCCAGTCTTGTTTTTTCATGTTTTAAAAATAAATTCTATCTTGAAAGACATTTACAGATTCACATGGTAAATAGGTTTCCAGATTTTTACTCCAAATAATCTCTTATTTCACTTGATTATTTTTTTGTTTTTTTTCATTACTAATACTTCTATACTTCAATGTGTATATGTAAACTTATATGTCACAATATGCTATTTACCTTCCTCCAAATCCCTGATGAGGCGATAAAGTAAAGCCAAAAGTCCATCCCTGCAGTACACAACTGCTTAGCTCAACCTAATGGGACAACAAACCATCCACAAGGATACTTTTAATATTTATGGAGCCTCCTGCCAGTTTTTAACACATTGTTCATAAAACTATTATGTTTGAATGTTTGCTGAGTGACACTCAAATATTACCTAATGCCTAAATAGATGGCTGGTTTCTTCATTCAGCTGAGAACTGTCAAAAGTGCCCAGATCTGACACCCTCCCCTGGGAGATGCTACTACAGACTGACTAGTTTTTATTATTAGCTTAGACATTACCTCCTGTGTTGGAGGAGAAGTCTGTTAGGAAGTTACCTGCTACTGCATTACAAGTAATAATAAATAGAATAATAAGCTGGGAGGACATTCCTGTGTGCTTTCCAATGTGCTTCATTACCTCATTGGACTCAGGCATTCAGAAGTGAGGTAATATAGAGGATGTATGATTAATCTGATGCCAAATGAACCAACTGTTGACCCAGTTACCTTAACAGCATGCACAAGGCACTTGCTGTTCTCCTCACCTGATTACACTTAATGCTTTATGTCCGCCCAAGCACTGAAGAAAAGGAAGGCATACTCTGTGCTGGAAGGATGTGCCATAAAGCAAGGATGTAGGATGGAAATCAGGTCTCCTGCATTGCATTCTGCTCTTGGGAAGGGATTTCTCTGTCTCTCACCTCCCCCATCTTCCCAGCTGCTCTCTTCTTACTCCATCTCTACAATCTGGTGTCTCCTCATGGCTGTCCTCCTCATTTCAGGCTCCCTGTTCCAGTTCTGGACTCCCATTCACTGTTCACCCATCTAAACATTGTTCATCTCACCCTTCCAGTCCTCTCTCTTAACCCCATCCTATTCCTCCTGCCATCCCTACCCCTTCACCCACCCCTCTCCAGTGTCCCCTTGGTTCCATCTCATACCAGGCACTCTCAATGCCCACTCCCACTGTCTGGGAAGTATCAGCTCTACTTCTGATTCCTTCTCCATAATGATTCCCCTACCTCTTCTCCTTTCATTCCCACAGGCTCTTTGCTGGGCTTTTATTGCAGATTCACTCCCCTCTGCCCTCACTTTCTTTGTGTAGTCACTGTACAGAGGTAGTTGGCTGTGAGGTCTCAGTCCCCCACCCATTCCCAACAAGAGAATTTTAAACATGAAAAAACAGAAGGGTTTGTTTTGTATTTTCTCATTATTAGAGAGGGTACAACTATTTTGGCAGAAAATTCTAAAATTCACCTACAGGGACATTAAGTTTAGAAGTGCTTTAACCCACACTACAGAGCACAGGAAAAGACGTGATTTGCATTAAAAAAGTAGGCACAGCAATATACACACAATCATTAATTATTTTATTTTTTTAAATAATATTCCAACCTCTCTATATTAACAACTTCGAAAAGTTCATTAAAACAATAATTCAAATTATTTCAGTCATTTCAGTTATGGAGGTCTGCAAGTATAACTCTCACTTCTACCTGTCCTATCCCTTACTACTTGAATACATGATAGAAAAATGAGTAAAAACAATCACATTTTTAACTTCACATTCCCTTTGAAAATATTTTCATCTTCCATGACATATTTGTTAAACATTCACCAAGGACACACTGAAACTTTGCATAATTTACTACAAACCCTGATGACTTCTGTATTTCAAAAAGTGATACATTCCAACTTCTGATTCCCAGAGAATCAGAAATGCTCTTTATCAAACACTCATCCCAGTAAAGAATACATACACTGTACTGTCCCATTTTCCTGCCTCTGAACAAAAATCAAAATACCCACCTAGATACCACACAGATAAAGGATGGGGTGAGGTTATTAGTTTCTAACATCTGCCTTCTTAGAGAAAGAAATACAGCTAAGTAATTTTCTCCTCATTTAAGACATCAGTAGCAACAAATGTGCATGCTGTGGAATTTTAAAACAATTCAATGACATTTCCATATGAAAATTACTACTTACTGTCGATGAAAAATCTCATTATATATATTAGCTGGCTGAGCCATGATTTACAATGTGTCATTTGGCTACCAAGAATGTGAAGGAAAAAAGGTTCTTCCAGTACAGAAATAGAAGACAGGCTTCATTTCCAGATCTAACACAGGATACGTGTTTCTCAGTTAATTTCTCTGTTTTGATTTGCCCATGAATAGCAATAAAGCAATCCTTCATACTCGGGTAACAGTGCTGGAAGAATTTAAGTCTATAAAGCTTCCAGATGGGATGCACTGTATGAATACTACTATAATGGAGACCAAGTTATTTGCAGTGGTTTCCCTGCACCTGAATTAATGAATGTCAATTTGCATCTTGTCAATGTAGTTTCAAAGAGGCAACACAATGAGTTTTGTGTGCATTCCTCTCAAAAGTGGGACTGAAGCCTGTTTCATAGCTGGGGTATTTATGAAGGCTGTCACAGCAAGGATTTCTCTGTGTCTAAGAAGGCAGGAGGCTCATGCAGCCATTTTTCAACATCTGAGATTCCCTCTTCTCTGTCAAACAGCATCCATTTGCAAATTTGTAGAAGCTTAAGTATCTTTAAGAATTCTACCCTTCTCTGAATTTGAATTTAACATGTCCAAAAAATGGCAGGCAGGCAGGCAGACTGAATAAGTTTTGCTTCCATAGGGAAGCTATGTAAAACAATTCGAGTTACAAGGGAATGACTATTTTCAGCACCTGGTATCTCAGTAATGTGCAAAGACTAAACCTCATTATGAAAACATGCAACAAAGCATTGCTCTGAGTACATGCAGAAACCCCCTCTGCAAACTTCTCAAGGAAGAACTTCAGAAAAAACTCTATCCAGGTAACCTTCTAACTAAAAAAACCCTAATTAATCCACACATTTAAAAGCATTCATAAATAATAATCAGAAATGCAGTAAGAAAGATAATTCTGTATATTGTGTTAAACAAAACTTGTTCAAGGAAAACAGTATCAAAACAAACCAATTTATAAATGGACATCCTTTGAAGTTTAATTTACCATACAAGCTGAGACTCTTCAAAGTTACAGAGAGAGAGGAGATAGCTTGAAATCAGTAAAAAATATTAGCATAATGACCACCTAATTATAGGAGAATTCCTTTGAACCAATATCTTTGTCAGACTTCTGTGCAGAGCCATGTACTACTTAAGAATTCAAAGGAATATAAATTAGTCTTCCAAAGTCAAGCTTTTCAAAATAAAACTAAAACCATCTGCAACTTCATTATAAATAAAATCAAGATCCGATGCATCCTGTTGATCAGACCTTGTCTGATACTAATCCATCTAATGTCTTTTGTCTTCACATTCTGGCCATACACAAACTGTGATTTCTCACCCCCTCACTGACTAGTGAAAAACCACAGCAGTCTCTCAACTTGTATGCATTAGCAAGCACTACATGTGATGACTGCAAATTTCTGAAAGAATAGAAAGTATCCAGGATAAAGATTGTATAGCATGCGTCCCAAAAGGGCCTCCCCTTTTTCTATAATGTATGAAACTTCTCTCCTAAGGCTCCTATCACCTAATTAAGCTCTTTATCAGCAATGTATTCCCCTAGAGAAATGTGATACTGTCACTATAGTGATTCCAGTATTTACAAAACAACACTCAGATTTCTCTTCAAACCAGTGTCCTGAAAAGAGGCCCAAAATCTCTCTTCTGAGACATGGCAAAGATGAATCTCTCAGGCACCTCTAACACCATTTGTATCAGTGATCTTATATGATTCACAAACATCTATATTTTGGGGGTTGTCTCTATATTTGTAACCTCTCTTTCACACAGATGTGGAAGCAAGTGGCATTCAGTAACTCAGTGAAACTACTGCTACTTGTCTGAAAGCAAACTAAGAAGTCAGTGTTTCTCAGATGTGTTTCATTCAGTGCCTTGTTTTAGCAAGCTCCACTGTTTGCTGTGAAAAGAAATACTCTGCCATCCCTTGGTTTTGGATGTGACTCTGGCAATATACAGAAGACCATAAATACGTAAGGAATTGCCAGGCTTCATAATAGTTCCTGCGAAGAAGAGGGTCTGGGCTTCTGAACTCTGATCTTGAAAAAGTTCTGTGTTTCCCCCTTTGAGATGTGCCACATCAAGGGGAACTCCAGAACCTGGCAAACGGAGGCCAGAGAGGCCATCTTGCTGAAAACAGAGGCAGAAGTGTCACTCAGTACTTCAGTCCACTGTCACTAAATTCCCTGCCTCATTCAGCTATGGGTCCACATTGCCCTTGTTCAACCTTTTACCACTACGGAAGCAAGAGTAACTCTCCTTGATATTGATATTCCTTGCAAAGCCCACCTCCAGTTGCATTTTGAATTTCCAAGCACCGTCCCTGAATGTCCAGGCAACATCTATAAATTCCTTCTTTGCAGCCAAATCACACTTCTGCCTCAGATGTATCGACTTTTTCATGGTGGAGCTCAGCCAAGAGGTCCCTGATAAGCCAAGCCAGTCTCCTCATACTCCTGTTTGTTTCCTTAAGCATGGGAAGTCCATTCTTACTCTTGGAAGAGATGACCTCAAAGACCTGTCAGCTTTCCCAAGTTCTTTCGCATTTTAGAGTTGTTCCTCATGAGATCCCCACTAACAGTTTCTGAAATCTCAAAACCTGAAATTTACCTTCTTCAAGTCCAGGGTCTGTACACAGACTCTTCTCAGAATTTTGAGCTTCAGTCAGGTCTTCATGTTAATGAGTAACAGACCCAGTTGCACTTCACCCACTTCGTCCATTGTAATTCAAGAAGTTACTTCCAGTACTCTCAAGAAATTTTGACTGCTTGCATCCTACTATTTCGCACTTGCAGCAAACATCAGGAAGTTCAAGTCTCTCATGTGAACCAATATCAACAATTCATTAACTTCCTCAAGTTGTTCAAAGAAGACTTTCTACACTTCCTCACCCTGATCAGTGCCCTGTAACATATTCCCACCATCACTCTGTAACACTTCAAGCCATCTGTTCTAATCCTGACCCACAAACTCTCTAACACAGTCACCCATCAATCCCATAGAAGAGCTCCTGATCCAGAAGGAGTTCCTTCACAAGGACAGTAACTTCTGCTCCTTATTTCCCTGCAGGTCCTCCTTTAAGAGCTTCCATGCATCCATCCATCCATCCAGCCAGCCAGCTAGCCAGCCAGCCAGTCAGCCAGCCCGCCATCCATCCATCCAGCCAGCCAGCTAGCCAGCCAGCCAGCCCGCCATCCATCCATCCATCCAGCATTCCAACAGTGTGAGCTGTTAACACCCAACTTGCTACTGCTGTGACATTGTAATATGTGACTGCATGTAGCACTTCTTCCTGAAAGTTTTCCAGAAAACATGTATTTGTATACCTGCATTTAAGGTATGTATACAATATACAAAATGCTGTCTCTACATCCTGTACTACAGTTCTTTCCACATTTCCTCATTTCTCTTGCCCTGCATCCACCCCTGTTCACTGCCACCAAACTGAACTAAGGGTTATAATCCCCCCTCCACCAGCACCCCTAGTTTCCAGCTCTCCAGTCAGCAGATGTTTTGTCCTGCTTTGTCTTAGTACTGAACATCTTTCTGTCTGCATTCTTAAAAATACAAACCATGCAAGAACTTAAAATATCTCACTGATAGAGTTACTGTGAAGTTTGAACATTATAATAATTCCTTTTAGCTAGTGCAATAGACAAAGGATTGGAAGAAGAAAGAATATTTGAGGAGAAGGGATTTTCTTTCCATGGACAATTGATTCTAATCTAGTTTAGGTAACTGCAGTGACTGAAAAAATTACTGACTCACAAATAACTCAGCTACTTATCTCTGTGAAATTATTCTGCATTCCAAATTTATCATGGAAACATTGGCAACAACTTCATTGCTGATCCTCTGAAAAGAGAGGGATGCAAAAGCTAGATTTGTCTCCTTCCTGGAGAAGGAACTAGTAACCAATATTTAAAAGCAGGCATAGGTACAGGCATAGGTACAGGAGTCACTATTTAAGTAAATATAATTTACCATGCAGTTCCACCAGCCTAATAGCAGGAATCAGCCAAAACTGCCTCCCACTCCCAGAAGTGTATCCTCATCCCTTTTCTCATGCTGACACCAGCATCTACACCATTTTGGAAAGTTTAGCTTTCAGGATATTAACTCTATAGGTAATTAGGGTGGCAGAGAAGAAGCATGGGGACAGGAGTAAGAGGCTGGGATGAGACTGTCCCTCCCAGACACGACTACTGCAATGCCATATGTGCCATTCATGGTTTCAATACCCACAGGAATTCAGTCTCTGGGGCTATCAGCTCATAACAAGTGTCTGTAATTTCTGATTGTTTAGAAACTCAGGAATAAATAAAGCGGGACAAGCACTTACAACTTTAATTCTGTAGGTGTGGAGCCCGCTTCCTACTGCACCCAAGTCAATACACAGAAAAGAGTTAAACTATTAATGCAATGACTGCATCAAAAGTGGAGAAAATACAAAAGGATTGTTAAATAACAAGTTAATATAAAGTATTAATATAATAGCTTATATTCTCCAGTATTAAATTTTAAACACTATTGTTACGCCTAAGTTATCCTGTTTATCACTTTCCTTATACCTATATATACTCTCTTTTTCATAATTATAGTTTTTATATTTATATAGGCATATAAAAATAAAATATACCGCAGCTTATTCAATGGTGTTATATGAGTAGAGGAAACATAAGAATTGTTAGTTCTTTCCCTAATCCTTTTGAATAATAACTAGCAATACTAGAAAAAAAACAAACTGCTGGTATTTTGGTAACATCAAGGATATCACAAATTAATCACTCAAAGTGAATACACACAGTATAACAGAATAGTTTTGTTTTTACCACAAGTTAAATAATTAGAACCTTTATGGAATATCTACCAGTAATTAACAAAGCCTAGTTTCCAGATCATCTTATATTTTGGTGTTTTGAAGTTTTACCACAAAAATTTATGTACCATATTGCAGTCAAAGCATTTGGAGATTCTTGCTGCAGTAATTCAAACTTTTTAATGACAAGGAAACTTTTTATACAAATCAACTGAATCTTCCAATAACGCGTTTATGATTTTTTTCATCCTTTTTTTTCCTCTGGCTATAGTAGAAACACTTCTGGAATGTCCTCAACAGAGTAGCAAACATCAAAATAAAGAAAAAATCCTTTTTATATGAGTTCTCATGTTTCCAAAGTAATAAAATTTTCACTTTCCTTTACTTCTGAGAAAAAACATGTCAAAACGGAAGTTCTAAAGTGGGTACCACCAGAACATAAGCAGGCTAAACACTGCGGTTTACTACCTCTCCCTTCTGATCAGACCAAATACAAAGAGAGTTCCTTTCTTTGAGAGAGATAATAGTCACCGTTATCAAGCAAGACACTTTACTGCTGACAATCACAGACTACTTAGAGCTGAAGAATACACTAAGCACCCTCCCTTCAGGCTCAATGGACAGAGCAATCAATCCCCTCAAGGTAGCACAACAGCTTCAATTAATGGCATCCCTTGTCCCAGGCAGGCTCAGATGCCAAGACACCAGCAGATGCTAAACCTTTACGCCCAGAGCTCCCGAAAGACAGCGGCTGTGGAAGGGCCAGCTCCCTGCAGAGCATCCGGGAGAGACCTTAGGAGCCAAGGACACACGGGTCCCAGTTTCTCGATCTGCTCACCACAGTCACTGGTCCTGTCCCTTCCCCAGCTGCTTCAGGCAGGAACTGATCCTCTCCCTGCGGGGTGAGTTTGCAGCACATCAGCTTCTGGAATCAGGTTATTTGGCCTGCAAGAGTACAGATGCCAGAGCAAAACAGGGGAAGGAAGGATAGGTTCTCGTTGTTCGTGTTTGTCTAAGAGGGAGCTGGGAAACACGAAGGAGCCTCTTTCCTTGATTGGTATCTCGCTAATCTCTAAGTCTGATAGCACGGTGTGCTCAGCGTATTCAGCCTTAAACAGGTCTGTGTTCGACTGCAGATAAGGAAACCCTACAAAACAGCTATTATCGCTCTTATGCAAAATTACATCTTACAGGAAGATCAAACAAGTGCATCATAGACTTGGGCATAACAGAGACTTTCAGCTAAGGAAGTATCTGTGGCCTTCCCTTTTCTCTTGCTCGACACGGGACTTCATGAATATCCTCTGTAACTAGTCTGAATTTTATTGCCTTGTGCATTACATTCATTTAATAAAGGA
The DNA here is from genome assembly GCA_013399455.1 of Anthoscopus minutus. Taxonomy (NCBI): domain Eukaryota; kingdom Metazoa; phylum Chordata; class Aves; order Passeriformes; family Paridae; genus Anthoscopus; species Anthoscopus minutus. The sequence goes on along the minus strand of VWYI01012888.1, from coordinate 70,355 downwards.
CTAAAAGTTCTTCATTCATTTCTCTTCCTGACATGGTGGAAACATATCTTCAAGACAAGAACAGAACATGGCTGACCACATGGTAGCTAGCAACCCTTCAGGCTTCCTGCTGGCCGCTGGGAAGTCTGCGATGCCTGCTGCTCTTTTAACCACAGAAGCTGTTTTGATGCCAGCCCTGTGTTCGGCTCGGTACGTGACCAGCAAGCTGTGGAGGAGCCAGAGATCCTACTGGGAATGCTGTGGGATATGAGCTGATGTGGGTGTCTGTGCGGTCCCAGGCCTGTCTCTGGTGTTACCACCCCCTGTAAACAAGAAGTAGCTTTTGACAGCTGCTACAGGGACCGGGCACACAGGGCACAGAGAAAGAGAGCACTGTGCGCTGGGAGGACTGAGCAACGGGCTTGGTGTGGCACAGAGGGGAACAGGATGGTGACAGGATTTTGATGTGAATGTTGGGCTGCTGTGGAAGAAGGCAAGGAAGTATGGCCGTGGCAAAAAGACCGGAAGTCCTGACACTAGAAAAGTCCTTATTCTGAGTCTGCATTAAACATAAGCCCACAGAAAACCCCCTTGCTATTCAAAGGTAGATAAACAAGCATTGCAATCCTTAAAATCAGGCCCAGATAACTGTTCTGTGAGAAGAGACAAGTATTATATTCCCTATCCAGAATATACAATTTCATTTCATTACACAGAAAGAAACCTTAAAACCTATCTCTAGTAACTGAGACAAAGAAATGCAGCTTCTACAAGCCCACAGAGGAGCTGACTAGTGAGCCACTAGTGAGAGCCATCTACCTGTGCCATTTAGATTCTTCTACAGAATCCTTTCCTCCAATAAACTTAATTGCTGATCAGATCTAGGAACTGCAAAAGGTGGAATTTATTATAGACTTTTCTGCAGGTGGTACTCTAGGTTCTCGTAGCTAGATTTCAAAATTTCTCTTCAGATTTTTTTTTAAATATGAATTTGAAAAAGTAATTTGGAAATTAAATTCAGAATAAATCTATCTTATTAATTCAAAAAAGTAAAAAAAAATCTAAGGAAAGATTAGGTTTCAAATACTTAACATTGTATTCATGTATATGCCTTGAATAAATTACAAATGTTTATTTACAAATATGCATTTTGCAATATTTCCACAAAAAATCTGAGGAAAAGACTTTTAACTGTCCTAGTTTTGGCAAGCCCTGTTTTATTCTTGTCAACTTATTGACCTCAGTGGGCCAAGTGAGCACCACTCACCTTGTGCAGGCATAGACATTTTAGCAGTACTTTCAAAAAGAAGTAATGCAAATGATTAATGCAGTTGTTGGCTAATGCAGCACTGATCAAAAACACTTGAATATTTAAGAAAATATAAGAACACACATGAGATGGGTAAAAAAGACCCTTATTCTTATTTTCCAACCAGAGAATCCCAGTTCTGATTCCATCTCCAACACAATACAGGAATATTTTCCAGACAGCACAACGTGCACGGTATCTTAGGGACATATGCAGAGGCAAAGTCTGTCTTGGGAACTGCACAAAGGCCTGTTTTGAGATCTCTCAGTTTGATGGGATGGTTCGAAGGCCAGACTGTGACTTGGCTTTTTTATCCCCCCCGGAAGAAGGGGGCTCTCTGAGAACAAACCATAGACTGTATCAGACTCTATCATCCTGACTGCAAGAGTTAAAGTGAACCAACCCCATTGTCCACAAATTACCTGCCTCCTTAGCTGGATGATGAACATGCAAAAGCAAGCAGAAAGCTAGGTGAACACCTCAGTGAGTGCTGTGTGACACTGAACTGAAATCTTTCCTGGCATGTCAAGATTGCTAATTTGTTAAACTCCTTAGATAGCAAAATCAGGGGAAAATACCATTCCAAGTAGAATAACTGAGTATATTTTATGGTGTGGTCAACAGACATAGATGGCAATCTGCTAGAAAATGCTAATGCTTTGTGTAAACCAAATCACAAGTCAGTGAAAAGACCTGGTTTTGGTGGGACTAAAAGGCCTGCAAAGGATAAATGCTGTTTAAATTTATGCTTTAAAGTGCCAGTTTGCAGAAACATACATGGACAGCACCTCTACACTGTTAACATGGCAGCAAAATGTACATTGTAGGAACGAAAGTTATTATTCATTTAAAACGGCAAGTCAGACCTCTGCTATGTAAATGCCCCAGCATAGTTTATGGCATACTTCTAGTCTTGGGTGTGCAGACACAGCACCTATTCTCTTAAAAACATGCTCCCGTGCAAGCATGTGCAGGCTTCCCAGCAGTTTCTCAAGCAAGGGAAGTGTATTCCTCTGCTCCACCCATCACACAGCAAAGCTGAAGAAAGTGCTAGGTTTTTTTAACTCCCTGCTGTCTTCTTATCAAATAGTTTTTCAGCCAGAAAGGATACATTCAGATTTATGAACATACCATGCCTGTATGAAAGCAAAAAAAATCTCCAACTGGCAACAAGTTTAAGGTAACCAGTTTAAGGCAACCTGGGTTAATTTACTCTATTCCCTCTTACTGTTTCGTTAGATACAGTAGAAGGGATGTTTATCCACTAAAAGAATATCATAAATATAAATTATTCATATACTGTTTCCATTTCCCTAAACTAGAACTTAAGAACTTCCAATTTTACACTAGAAATACCTTTCCTATATTGAAATACTTCAATATACTTCAAGATAAAGGAAAAAGAAAAAAACCCAACACTTATATTTAATTGTATAATGTAGTTGGTTTTATATTCTTAAGTGCTGGTTTTACTTCAAGTTACAGTGGGCTATTAAAAAATTAATGCCAGAACTGATTTGATTTCTTCACCATAAACTGACTTGTTTTTCTTCTGTCATAAGCTGTGCCTAGCTTGTTATAAAATATGTGCTGTCACAACACACAGCACATTTCTCAGTATTTGATTAATATTAGCCGAAGAAGGTAACTGAATCATAAAATTCTCTCCTAGTCCTTGTGGGATCACTTATTTGAATGAATATGCACTAAATATTTTTGTAGGAGGGCAAATAAGCTATGTTGTTTAGGTAATACTGTTATTCCCTGGTGGCTTCACACTTGTGGTAGAAAACCAGATTCAAACAAGCACTACAGTGTTACTGAGGTTACAAATGACCTGGAAAAATACAGTTTCTATGGATATCATTTAATGAATACAAGTCTTGCATGTCACACATCAAAGAAAGTGTTTTGTTTATTTCTTTGCACGTATAAGGTACTCTGTATTGAGCAGATCTTGCAATTCTTTTATACCATAGAATTTTTAAATACTAGTCTTTTCTGCAGATATGATTATATTATATATAGTAGGATGATCACAACATTATTTCACACGTAGCCAAGTTGGTTTTTTCCAGAGACACTGTGTTCTATCTTTTAAAAACAGTTAAATATGGAGATTTAGCACTGTTAATAAAAGCTTCTACAGAGAAGGAATATACTGTTCATGTACTTCAACTTACAAAGCAAATTTCTGCCAGTGTTATCTCATCACCATACTTAAATCTGAATATATTCCCAAGCACTAAATTTTATTCAGACAGCTTCATTACATAATATTGCTAAAAATGTCTATAGAGTAATTGATTTTAAAAAGCAATGGAAATCAGAAACAGCAGTACTGAAAAGACTAAGGCAGACGAAAATGCTATTTGTTTACATTCTGCAAAACCCAGCCTGGATCAGATAAACAGATGGATTCTTTCTGGCTGGAAATATTGCATAAGATTCTGAAATTAGGCATAGAGGGTGGGAAGTGCAGCTATAAGCAACTGATGTTTTGCTTCCCATCACATCAAAATGACTTTCAGACCTGAAGTAGAATAATTATATTTTGTCCTCGGTGCACAATTAATAAAAACCAACTTCTGAGCAATGCCACACCCTTGTGATTAAACATCATTTAAAAAAATATTTAGACGAAGTCCAAACAAATCAAACAAACATGTAGACAGGAAATGCTGTTTGGAATGCTCTCCCCAGCAATGTACTGTTAGACCCAGAAAGCAGCCTAACTTCAGAATTCAATCAAGCAAAATCTAGTATAATCTCATTACAGCCTTTGCAGTTAATGAAACCTATTTAAATCTTTGACATTTTGATTTTTAGAGCTGACAAAAGCAAAAATTACTTGGTTTACATAACACAAACACACAGAAGGGTAAGATTCTATCCTTTAGGTTATCCTAGCTATTTCCCAAGCAATGCATAATATGAAAAGATTACTCTTCTGCTACTCACTATTGCTCCAGGATTTCAGTAAATATTTGATACTGATTTCAAAGAAGCCTGAATCCTGCTGGCTAGCCATGTCTGCTGCATACAAAGAGGCTTCTACAATTCTGAGCAGCTGAAGTAGCAGGTACTATGTATGTAGATGGGACTGTCACCAGTCAGTGATGCAAACGAGGGGTCAGAGGAGGAAATGAAGTCTCCGCAGATCCACTTCTTCCGTTCATGGTAGGTAAGCTCATTAAAAAAAATTTAAAAAGCTCAACAACAGCAACAAAAGCACACCATGAGATTTTTGTCCTTTGCTCTTCCTTCAGAGCTTGTTCTTAATTCTGTCTGAAGAGTATTTTATTCTCTCACCCCCTCAGTACTCAGTATTTTCATTTATTCCATTCCGCAACCGGGCAAATTTCTTCTGGTCGGTTAAGGCATATGCAGCACCACAGCACTTGTTCCATAGGCACAGTTAGATATCTTCCCGAAGGGTGTCTGAGCCGTGCTTTTAATATCGCGCAGTCTGCCTGTCTGAAGCTGCTTTCCCACCAGAAGCTGTCAGCCCGAGCGAACGCACCTCCTCTGGCGAGCCGAGAATCAACTTGAAGCCCCACTGAAACCGTCTCTTCTGCAGCTGCAGGAATCTCACACGTAGTGCTTAGCTTTAGGGGGAAAAAAAGCACCCTCTAATGAACATCCTTTGCCTGCTCTGGTCAGCTTGCTCTCCTTCCGCCTGTTTCCAAGAAGAGCACGCTGAACTATACACAACTGCATCACGCTGCGGTAAAGCAGAGCTGCACCCATATATCTGATTGCAGTGACGTGGGGAAGGAAAAAAGGCTCTCCCTCAGCCCAGTTGCACAAGAGAAGCACTTCCAGAGCACTGAACCCACGGCATTCAGTCTGGCTACTTCTGCTTTTCTTTCACTGCTTCAGAAAAACGTGTTGTTGTTGTTTTTTTCTTGACACCTTTTC
>VWYI01012888.1:0-65131 GCA_013399455.1 Anthoscopus minutus | reverse complement strand
TTTTTTCTTGCCGCCTTTCCCGCCCCCCCCCCCCTCCACGTAACAAAGATGAGAGACAGCAGTCTGAATTCATAACAGCAAGTAAGCCAGAGAGCTCACTGCTTTGGATTCACCTCTGAAAGAGCCACAGAAAACTCAGTTTGATATCATTTTTATCTTGAAAAATGGTTTCTAAAAAGGAACTCTATTCACATAAACAGAATGAGGCAGAAGCAATTCACTGCTTGTTAATCTCTCTGTATTTTCTACAAAATACTTAATTGCTAGGTACAATTTCCATATTCCTAAGGTTTTATTTCATATAATCACACTACATCACTGTGCATATTTTAATGGTAATGAAGAAAAATAAGAATCAGTTTCCAAATACATTTTGTATCATCCTTCCAGATATTATTTCCTGGGAATAACAGTACTTTTTTTCTCACTTAGTGAAATAAATTTCTTGCAGCATTTCATAATTATAGTATCTGAGACAAAAAAGAGCTTGTCTGCTGCTGATTCTTCTAAAAATTTTATCTGCAATTATATTCGCATATTACTTTTAGTTTCAGTATGTGGAATATTTGATGTTTGGATTGGAAACTGAGGAACACAAAGGTCACTGAGACCAAGCTCCTGTGGTTCTCACTGAAAATATGCTAAATGTCTTCTGCAAACATACCTAATCTAGAGATAAGGTTTTGTGTCCTCACTAATGACAGGCTGTTGTTTAAACTCTGTAGACTTACTTTCAGTTCCTAAATGAACTTCACTCAAAATCTGTTTACACCCTTTCATGGGCATGAACAGCCAGAAATGTCCAGAATATCTCAGGTTTGATCTCCCCAGCCATGTCAATGAGAGCTGATCAACTCTTCCTCTCTATGCTGTTAATTATCATCCCACTGCTGTCACTCTTCATCCCCAATTTATACTGAGACTTTGCTGTCCCATTTGTACGCCTCCTTCCCTACCTCTCCACTGACAAAGCCTCCTCTTTGTACCATCTTGTTCTAGACAGCACAACCCAGCATTTTACAATTAAAGTTAAGTTTAATACCAAATAAGGGAAGAGGGAGATCAGTCCAAGATCTAAGACTGATGACTTTCCACCATCCCACTAAATGATTTTCCATCAAACACAATGCCAAGTAGGTTTGGAAGTCCTTATTCACCCTCACAAATACTGCATTAATTCCTATGTTCAAGGATTTAAGTAATAATTTCCTCTGTGGTGCTATATCTCCTGCTTTTCTGGAAATAACTGATATATTAATTTTATTGCAACTCTCTTGTTGAAAACAGGAGGTTAATTTGCAAGTAGTTGTATTACCTAAATCCACATTAGTTTTTATTCAATTTTAAATTAAATCCACACCTTTAAATACAATTTCCCACCAAATTTTGTTTCAGTCTTGACAACCAAGCAGCCTCTCTGTTGATGCAGATCATTTTCCCCCCAACAAATCTGAAGTTTATATTTACAGGGCAGAACTTTCTCTTTTGATATGCTCAACAAAAACATTATTACCCAAGTTGCAAAGTCATATGCCTACTCTTCCTTGAGTAAATGAATGAGAAGTCAACTAGTTTTTGCAATATGAATTTGTAGATCTTTGAGGGTTTTTTTAACCCCCACAATTGATTTTTTTGTTCTGTTTGTATTACTCCTCCTACCCCTGTTCTTCTACAAGGCAAAATGAAAACTAAAGGCAAAAGTATTCACATATTTAGTGGTCAAATCTTCTTCTTACTCCATCTCTCAACCTCACAGGATACTGGACTCTTCAAAAATCAATGTTCTTGTTTCAAAGTTTTGAAGGAGTGAGGATGTTTAACTGTTTGCTTTTTATTCCTTCACACAGTCTTACTCAGTTCATCTTTTGTACTGCTGCTGTCAGAATACCAGCTGACATGGGTGACCTTTTAGCTCCATGGGGTGCTTCTGAGGGTCCCATGGGTCCCTCACAGGCAGAATGAAAAGTTCAAGGCTTTGTTGGTTGGTTTTGGTACTTTCAAGTAAAAGAAATTTCAGACATTGCACACAGGCAGTTTTCTTAACTGTCACTGTTCAGTTCCTTTTTATTTCTCAAGTTTGTATTTTCAGATCTGCAGATCTCTCCTTGCTTATTTTGAGTCAGTTTGTAGGAACAGGATCCAGTAACGTTCCTGCACTTGGTCTTCACCAGTTATCAATTCTAACTGGTCTAATAATCTCTTCTTGACTTTGTGATCATTTGATGAAGAAATGAACGGGCTATTGCATGCAAGGACACCTAGATTTGACTACCATGGGTAGAGTTTGTGTCTGGCATGTTAAAGTATCACCTAATGCCTAGCTGAACTTCCTTGTGGAGTAAGAGTAAAAGGGCTACAGCTACGTTCAGCTGTCTGTCTGGACTGGCCAATCCTCAGCACCTTTTTCACCGACTTTCTCCAAAGTGTTCTGGAGCCAAAGTAATCCAATTTCATGTACAGTAGGTCTTTTTTAAGCATTGCATTGCATTGCAACAGTCATGCAGAATCTCACTGCTCTCACCATTTAGTATTTTTTCTGAAGAACATGTCTACCTATTGTGTTCTTCCACTGACAGTATGATGCTGTACTAAAATACTGAAAGCTTGATGAATATATTACCACAAAGCATATTAAGGAAAAATTCCACCACTGTTAGAATCTGTATTTTTGGCATCATATGAATGAGTTCATACAGAGTGGTAGTTGTGAGGATTTACTTCAGGTTTGATACTCCGCCATTATTAGCTCTCAGAAGTATCACCCATAACAGAAATGCCTCAGAATTTAACTTTTGTTCTAATAGCTTCTTTAAAATTAAAATTTTAATCAATTGAAATCTTAATATCGATCTAATATTTCTATCATTAGTCATAAAATATTTTTTAAAAATCTAAATGCTAAATTAAATTTAAATATTTGCAAGTCTAAATTTTAAAGTAAGACTTCTTTCATATATAATGATTTTACTCATATTATGGAAACACTCCTAAAACAGGAACAACACACTGGCAGAAACATTAGCACTCTAATTTAGTGTTCTTATTTTTGGTAGGCTCACGAGACTAAGAAATTACATAGCTTCCACTTTCATTTTTATTGACTTTGCAATATTTGCAGTTTAATTACATATTCCAGGCTGTGAAAGATAGACAGGCATGAGCATATGAAATCTGTCAGTGAAAGTAAAATGTCTGATGAGAGATACATATATACATACATGAGACTTACATATTTACAAGTACAGTGGGCTCCTTCTTTATGATATTACTATATGGGAATTGACAATAACAGTAGCTCTCTTTTTTTCTCCGTAGGAAACCACAGATTCAAAATGTAAGGCTTTTCATGTGTCTGCCATGATGATTACCTGCTGATTACGATAAGCATTGTTTAAACTATAAACATTTGTATTTAACTCACACTCCACATTTATGACACACTGAGCACCTTCTGTTCTCTCACTTTTCTGAGATCAGAGGTAACAAATATCCAGGAGCCTTGGTTACCTGGCTAATACCCTTCTTGAAGAGAGTCTGGAGCCCCAACTTTTGGAAAAAGAAGCTGGGAGATGTCAGAAGTGTTCTTGTGAGCAGAATGCTGCATGAACAGCTATTGTCACTGCAAAACATCTGAAAAATAGACTTCCAAAGCTTTCACTCAGTAAAGGAACAAGGGTAACAAAACCACATACTGCTGGAGGTATTCACAATATCTATCTTGAGGCATCCAGCTCAGATGCCTACACAGGGAGGTGAGTGCCTTCAACATGACACAATAGTTCCAAAGAGTTCCAGTAAAGAGCACAATTATTTGTTCAAAGCGGCCCATTTCTCCTCACTGTATACATGATACTTAGGGTAACTACTTTTGTAAACTGGATTTTTAGATTCTTAATATTTAGTAGCATAGGTACAGTTTTAGTGACTACTGTTTATTACAGTCATTCAGGCAGTTTAGTTCTCTATGTTTTTAGCAATGCTTGCAGGAATCCTTAGAAAAGCACATGGAGATTCGGATATAGCACAGTCTTGCACAATCTTCCAGGGCTCATTTTAGTTTGGTATGAAAGGGCCCACGTGGATTTTGCAATCTTAACTCTTCAGAATCTGAGGCTAAACACAAAGAGTACCTGAAAGCCTCAAAGGGATGACAACAGTAACAAAGAAAATATAGATCAAATTTTGTCTTCCAAGCAGTGATGTGGACACATCTCAAAGCCAAAAGGAGCTCTGCTGAACTACTGAAGGAATAACATGCTTTACTATGATTATGATGATTATTTTCTATGGCTTCATATAGCTTTTCCTCCTTATTTTGAGTCAAATACTATGTCCTTTTAGCCAAAGAATACTGTATGTTGAATTACATCTGTGCCTCTGATTTCCATGGAATCAGTTTGGATTCACACTGGTACAGTTTGTGTAAAAGTTTGGCTGTCTGGCGTTTTTCACCTCAGGAATAAGTAAGGGCTGCTTATCAGCGCCTTTATGATTTTGATATAGTCTAGTCCTCTTGGGCAAAATAAAGCAACCCTGCAGAGAGTGATTCCCAGATTTATTTGATTCCAGTGCAGAACACACCTAACAGAGGAAAACAAAAATAATATTTTCATGTCCTGTGATAGGCTGCATTGCATTCATGATTCCACATTCCCTTCTCTGGGAACCTCTTTCTGCCCTGCTCTTGAAAGACTGTGCTAGCTTTCAGATGGATGCTGATCATAGCTCAGTGGTATTCCAGTGTCTAAATATAGGTGTCTAGCATGATCTTAGATACCCTGAGGTATGGGAGCTATTCACAGAGACTGGCAGATATGACATAACACATACATTAGATCCACAGCTTTACTAAAGTTCTCTGCTGAATCAAAGATCAAAATTGTAGAATTTAAATCAACCAAATCTTATGTAGTATGATGTCCCATGTAGTAATAAAGTAAAACAAACATCTTGCTGTGACCCAAATTAAAAGTACAGAGTGATACGAAGAACTCCACAAAATAAAATTCCACCAAGGAAATCTCCCTTAATATGATAATTTCTAAATAAAGTAATAGAAATCCTTAGTTTACATCTCATTAGTTTTGCTGCACCATTTTGTTTTGCCTCCTGTTTGTAAGTGACTGTTCAGCTATTGCCATCTAGTGATGGGAAGCAAAACAGGCAGAAACAAGAGAAGAGTAAATAATGCATAAGGAACGCATGTTTACATCATAAACTGTGTCAAAATGGAAGACAGCAGCATTGAAATTAAGCACATGTTTGTATTTCTGAAGCAAGGGCATCAGGCAACTTGGATACAGTTATATAACATCTTTGAATAGAAACCTATTGAATAGTATTTAATAGAATAAAATAATATCTTTTCATAGATCTATTCACACATTACCCAGCTCTCATCCTCAGCTTGTTTAGTGAATTCATTAGAGTAATTAAATAGTTTGTAAGGAGTTTATGCCTAATCGATATATAACAAATGATAACTAGGCATTTTGCAGAGGATTAATTGGTTCATGTTGGAATGACCCCTTCAAGATTCAAAGTGCTATTACTCTTCCCTTGAATTTTCTTTGGAGCACTGTCAAATTGACATGTCCTTTTAGGACTCGGTCATTCATCTCTGAGTTTCTCCCTAGCTGAACAGTATCTGGAAGCATTGGCCAGCCAGGAACAAATTTTGTTTTCCTGGACTTACCCATACATATGCTAAAAATAAACCATCCTGAAAGCTATTAGGAAATCTGCACCATTACCACTGGGGCACAGACTCAGGCAACACTGATGCAAGAAATACTGCTGTGCATGTCAAAATGCAGCCTGTGTCCCACAAGAACAGACCACAGGCATCAGCAGGCACAAAGAATAACTCAGGCAGTATTTTCTTCCTGATCATCACCTGAAGTTTCCAGGAACTGTCCCTAAACCACCTGTTTTCCATTACTGAAATCCTATAAACTTCTTCCCTTCTCAGTTTTGTAACAAACCCTTGCCTGTATTTTAGAGACAAGGTATCATACTCTCCAAACATCCTAGCATGAGGTGTTAGAATTTCCTCATAGCTCGAAGTTTCCAAACTGCCACTGAAGGTGACTGATTCTGGGTGCTTGTTTCAGAGATGAGATGGAGTAACTGAAGCCCATCCAGACACTCAAAGTATAATTTGTATTTGCTAATGTGCTCATAACAGATTGGTACCAGGTCTAGGACAGAGGGAATCCAGACTTTTTGGCTGTCCCTCTTTTTCTCAAGTTATTACATGTATTTTCTCGTTACACAATACATAGACTGAACCCTCAAATACTGCAAAATTTAGGGCCTTAAGAAGTCGTAAACTCCCTTTTCCAGTTCCCTTCTGTCACACACCTGCACATCTTCTACCCTCCAGGAAACTGTATGAGGGCAGAGAGGTGGAAGCCAGGAAGGAGAAGGGCTCATTGCTAGATATTCACAGAGTCAAGGAATGTTTTGGGTTGGATGGTGGGACCTTTGAAGTTTGACTATTCCAAACCCGTGCCATGGGCAGGGACACCTTCCATTACATGGCATTGTTCAAAGCAACCAATTTATTCCTACAGGGATGGCTCACAGGGATGGCCTGTTTGTTCTAGGGATGGCTTACAATTACTTCACATTACTGCAGCTGAGATCCTAAGAGCTCTTGGCTTTGTTTCTCCTGATTCTTGTGCTCAGACACATCCCGAGATTCCAAACACAGCTTTCTCCCTCTTCTGCCAGGGCCATGGAGCTGGGGAAAACTCCCCTTTCCCTTTCTTCCCCAGGCATGGAACCTGCCTTGAGAAAGGAAAAGCTCTCACCTTTTCAGAGAGGTGCTTGAGATGTGAAGGAAAGCACAGCAAGACATACAAGGAAGGGGGTGTACCCACTCGCAATGGTGATGGCAAAACTGTACTGACCCAACTAACTGACCCAAACTATATTACACACCTTAGTTTAGTCTCCCTTGTAGAATAACATGTTCAAAATATCCATTTTCCACAAGACACTTCCCTGTAAAATGTTGCACGTGCATAATGTTTTCATTGATTATCTTATTAGAAGGTGGAATTTTCAGTGCAGCAGCTCCAATTTGTTCTCTAATATTAATCCATCCCTCAGACAGACCTTATCTCAATGCACTTCCTGAATGTGATTTTAACACAAATGTTTCCTTGAATCTCAAATACATTTACAGATATATTTTCTTTCTATTAATTCTGCCAGAGCAGTTCCTAAAGTTTTCCCTGACTTTAAATAAGACGGTCCGGGGACAGGCTACTTGCTTACTTGTTCTTTTTTTAAACTTTCCTTTCCATTCTCTCATTCTGTCTTTAATTATTAACACTTCTTCCTTTCTGGCTGACCTATTAGATACTCACATCTCAATGTTTACATTATTCTGCAGAAAGGTATCCTTCTGCTTATGTCCCTTGACTCCACTAGAAACATCAGCCTTAGAAGGTAAGTAAATTTCTTCTCTCATAAAATGAGAACAAAAATGCTGGAAGGATTTCAACCAGCTTCCATCTACTATAGATCAAGATGAGATGGACATGGGATCAGACTGTACTACATTTGCTGCCTCTTACACCTTCCTATCAGGTATCAGGCTCTGCCCGCTGTCAGAGAGGGTCAGACCAGCCAGGCTTCAGGTCTGAGCTGGTACACGTGCCCCTGTAATACAAACACCTCCAGTCTCCTCAGGTGGGCCTTATGTATACAGTGTCCACTCTGAATGACTCCAAAAAATGCTACCTCTTGCAAGAGCTGCATTACAATTATGTGGCTGAAACAGGGAAACTGAGCACCATCAGGTTTAGCTGGCCATAGGTCACCCACCAGCTTTTCAAATGATGAAGTATCAATTTGTTTGCATCACTGCCATCAATTTTCCTTCCTTGACATGTACCTCCGTGACATGTCCTACCATAAACAAGACTGTACAGCCTCCAGGACTCAGGCCCTGCTGTGAGTGAAGTGTCTGGAATAGCTGGAGCCTGGATCATTACAGTATAAGAGCTTTTTTTTCATTTTACTCAGAGGTGCTAACAGAAAGTTCAGGTTCAGGGAGCTCAGATCAATATGACTTCCAGTTAGACCAGGGACTAAGCTAGATAACATCAGCAATTCTAAAACTTTTTTGTTTCATGGTGGGAAGAACTAACACTTCAAAAATCAGGATTACCCCAGAAATCATGCCAAATGGTAGACCAAAAAATTAAATTTTCTTTCCCTGACTGTAGGTTATGAACAGGACATGCACATAACCTTCTTAGCTCACTTGATACCTTTAATAGCTAGGCTGTCACCATGCCCTTCATTTCTTTGAAAATACTTCTGAATATCCAAAATAAACATAAATAGCTGTCAGCAAAAGTCTTCATCACTCAAGCCACAGGCTACTTCACAGCAACTTTAAAATAAATGACTACAGTTCTGTAAGGTACTGTCAGGAAAAATCAGGCCATATGATTTAACAGTGAAATTTCTGTTTCTTGTTACACGCATACCTTTCAGTTACAAATTCTGCTTAGTGCTCTCCCGTTATTATTCAAAATAATTTCCTCCATTCTTTCAAGAATTGTTGTCCGTAAACCATCACAATCCTAAACAGTTGTTGAAGGAAATATATCTTGTTTTATGTAGTTTTGAATTCATTTTTCATATAAACCTCCTAGGCAAGCACTGGTGAGACACAGCATTTGGAATTTACTATATAACACCCTTAACTTGCACAACAGTGTATTTATATGCTGGCTAGATAGGAGACGACAATTTGGATTTAAAATACTCTCACTGATCTTACACAAGAATGCTTGTTCTGACTTGCAAAATATTTTTATTATTTTTTTAAAGTACTGGGAAGCAAGACTTTTTTCTTCTTTTTTTAATTAGAACATTACCTGCAAGTAGGTATTGTTTCACCTTTTGGAATAATCTGTGCCAGGAGACATCTCAATTTGAGAAGTAGAACCTTTCTTTCCTGCTTTTTTTCCCCCCTGAACACAGTACTTTTTAACTGATGAACACTTGTTCAAGGGCTTTCCCTTGCTCTGGTGAAGGTTTTGCAACAGCAGTGCTTCCGTCTGGGCACAGGCAATACAAGAGCTCCAGCATTCTCCAGCTTGCTGCTCTTCTACAGAAGCACAAGTGTCCTCACAGAGGCCAAGTTAAATACACGTGCAGCCTTTGCAACTGGGTCTTCCATGTCCTTCAGAGTCCATCCCTTCCTGCTAAACCAAAAAATGTCATGGGTCTCCCAGAAACATGAGGTCTAATACAGCTGCCTGCATATGTTGTAAAAAGGTAAATGACCTTCTTCCTGTTTAAGAGGGTTATGTTACTCAAGGTCTCTTGCATGCTACATTTGAATGGAAACTGCAGTTTAGCAAAAAAAAAATGTACAAAACAAAATATACAATCTGCTTTTTATTAACTGAAAGAAAAAAGAAAGTACTTTAGGCTCAGTACACAAGGGAGAAAGTACAAAAAGATGCCACATTTTAAACTGAACAGTTTCCTAGAAAAGGCAGTGGTAATTATAGTTGCTTTAAATATACTTAAAATGATTAATGATTTTGAGTCACCACAGCCTAGATTTTCAAAGGCATTTAGCTTCTGAAACATCTAACAGTTGCTTTGTATATTATTAAGTGTCTAATCTGGAAAAGTATCAAACTCCCCTGTACTTGCTTGTCCACTGCATCATTAAAGGCTTTGAAAATTTAAACTAATTTTTTTTAAAACTTATTAAAATTAGCAGATTTCATTCTTTCTAGTTTTTTTGTTTGGTTTTTTTTTCTTTTCTGCCAGATCAGAATTGGAAAATAGTTATTTCTTTTTCATCTCTGGTTTGGCTTCTCATCTGTGAAGCAAGATCTAATGTACAGGATATATAACTGAAAACAATCCACCAAGACAGAATACTTTTATTTGAATATGGCACTTAGATCTGGAAAAAATCCAGTTAAATTTTATAGTAACCTAATTCAAAAGGAAATGGTGATCATAAAAAAATAACAACTGGGCTTCACCTGCTTTGAAATCTTTCAGTGTAGCTGCAGGCAGTGCTGGGTGTGGAACCTGAGCTCGTGCTCAGTTGGGTACCAGGGCTCAGTGACACCGTATCCTCCCAACTCACGCTGAGCTCCAATGCACAAACCTTGCCTGAACTCTTCCAGAGATCAAGGGAGGTCATCACCAGCTACTGACTAATTCAGTGAACTAAAAACGTAGCATCAGCACAGGCAGAACTCTTTATAAAATGGAAACTTCTCCGAGAACAGAAGGATATGTCCCCCCCATCTGATAATACGACAAGATTTCACCCAGAGTGGGTTTTCTTGTTTGATTAAGCTAAACTGAGATTGTGCTACTGTTGAAAGAGCTGTGAAATTCTTCCATCCCCTCCCTTTCCCCCATAATTTCCACAGGTCTCCTTGTGACAGCATTAGTTAGGAGCAGAAGTTTGATTTGAGTAGCAGGCGTGTCTTGGGGCTACAGCATTACCTTCAGTTCAAATAGGTTAGAGTATCTCCACAGGTCAACGCAATGGAAGCTGATGGGTTTTCAGGCAGGGGAAAGAAGCAAAGGAAAATGATGCTTCTAAATTGAAAAAAATCCCACCCCAAACCCAACCTGTTAAAAATAATCAGGTATTGTGATATAGGTATAGGTATTATGTGGTTAAATAGCTTTCCCAACTGCTCAGATGCATTTGCGAACACCTATAAGAGGCATTTTTACCTACAAGAGGCATTTCTTTTTATAGTAAGAACATTCTTCCAAGCCACTTTTCTGGCTGAGCACTTATTAAGCTTTAGCTGTTGCAGGAACAGATACATTTTAGCTCTAATTGCAAGAAGCAGGGTCAGAAAATGAGCTGGAAGATTTAAAAAGCCAGAACAGACAGTGATAATCAGTCTTTATAGGATGATAACTCTGTTAAACTTACTGCATCTGTTCCTTCTAGACTTCTGCTGTGAGAAAGGAGCAATGTTAATGCTCATGGAAGTTCCTTCCACTATTCCTTCTGCAAGTATCAGGAGGGGAGGAAAGCAAGGGAGCTTAGAAAAAAGGTGTCTGCAACTCCTGCAACAACAGGCCTCGTTTATAGGCAACACACAATGAAGTAGGCCTGCAGGATTGCTTGACAGTTTTACCATTTATTTTCCACAAAAAGAAAAAAAAAAGTAGATTCTATTTTCTGGAAATATTTAGTGAGAAAGGTTGTCAATGAACAGAATAATGAGGCTATGCCAAAACAATTATAATAATCTTGGAAAGCAGAGTAAGAAAACTGGTAAGATTTTCAGCAATACAGAGTGAAACAAAGTAGTTGTAGAAGTAGTAGGGGAAATACTGAACAAAATTGTGTTGAAATGGAATTAACTTGACTTTTCCTTTCATTGAGCTTCATGAGATTCCTGTTAAACAGTACTGGCTCCAGTATCAGCCCCTGGCTGATCACTTTGTTAGTGAGTGACCTCCTGTGAGCCTTCATGCTGCTCATCACCACCCAGTCAGCCTGGCAGCTCAGCCTTCCACTCACCTCACTGCTCATTCATCGTGTTTGTGTTTCATCATCATGCTGAAAGCCTTTCTAAATCTGAAACTGTAAACAGTGTCCTTTGATCTCCCATCAGCCAACAACCTGGCTATCTATTTTTTTAGAAGGTCATCAAGCTTGTAAAGCATCATTTCCCCTTCATACAAACATGCTGACTGCTGCCAGTCATCTACTTTTCTTATGTTTGGAAATGGATTATAGGATTATTTTCCCCACCACTTTCCCAGCGATTATGGTGAAGATTACTAGCCAGCAGCACCCAGATCCTCTTTCTTGCCCTTCCTGGAGAAAGGAGTCATATTTGGTCTCTTTCAGTCCTCAGGAACCTCCCCCAGTAGCCATGAGCTTACAAAAACTATCAGGACTGGTCAGACCATGATTCCAGTCAGCTTCCTCAGCACTGGGGCTGCATCCTGTCAGGTCCCATGGATGTCCAGCTTGTTTCAATGTTCCCTAACCTGTTATCCCTGTACCAAGGTAAAGCCTTAGTTCAGGCCTTCCCACTGGTCTCCGGGCCCTGGGATCCCTGAAGATCTCCTGAAGGTAAAGAATGAGGCAAAGGCAGCATTGACTGCCTGGCCCTTTTCCATCTCCATCACCATCACTGTCCTTGCTGATGAGTGAAGTTTACACAGCCACTGAGAGCTCTTTCAGGATGGGCTTTCAAGTGGGAAGAATAAAAATATA
This sequence comes from Anthoscopus minutus, assembly GCA_013399455.1. Classification (NCBI taxonomy): domain Eukaryota; kingdom Metazoa; phylum Chordata; class Aves; order Passeriformes; family Paridae; genus Anthoscopus; species Anthoscopus minutus. Next base: position 52,878 of record VWYI01012888.1, on the reverse strand, counting down.
ACAGTAGATTATGCAGAAGCATTCTTAACCCTGAAACCAGATAAAGGACAAACTGTGACACTACTTTTAAGAGTGCAACAACATTTAGTATGACAAATCTAAACTTAAATTACATCCTTACTAGCTTCTAAAGAGAGAACTGCTGATTTTCTAGTTCCAGAACAGATTTAAAATTGGACTTGTACATATATGTTTTGTTTATCCTCAGATCACTGGGTAGAAAATCACATTTTAGACCCTGAAATTCCATCTTGTGAGCTTAATTTAGTCTCTGGTATTCTGCTTTTCTTGTCATCCTTCTTTCACCCTGGCATCTTTGTGTAACAGTAAAACCTCTGCTGCAGATTAGACTTTTTGCTTCAGAACAGAGCCTCAGCAACTGCTGGGAAATTTAGTACTTGAATGATTCTGTATAGGGGAGCCAGCAACTGTCCATGATAAATCTAAACAAGTATGATCAGAAGTACTTTATTGTGACTCACTGAACAAACTGGTGCTAAGTTTTAATGACCTCTACGGTGATTAAAGTTATGTCCTGCTGGACAGACTGGTGATTCAACTATGTAGGCCCATGAATGCCATGCCTACATCAACCCCTGGGGCTGTTCTTGCCACAAGGCCAGGTGCCATGAAGCAGCCCGCAAGCGTGGAGAAAAACATGATCTAAATTCTGGGGGAAAATCCAGTTCTCTCTTGGTCCCCCAGCTCTTGCCAACTTCTGAACTGTGTCTGAGAATTGCTAAGAGAATTATCCAGGCAAAATGCAGAAGAAATGGAGCTCTCTTTGCTAGAGAGAGATTTCTCTGACTTGCATAAGAACAGGAGAGGACAGGCCAGCAAGAGACTGCCCACTTCAAAGATCCTAAACCAAGTAGGAAATACAGGACAAATGAGATTACAGTTAGAAAGATGACACTTGTGAACTGTCCCTCTCCTTAATAAAACACAGATTTAAGATTAGGCTTAAAAATTATTTTGCCAGCCTTATATTATTTGCAGCATAAATTACCCCAGAAAAGGTTAACACTGATAGTAGATAATTCACAATAAATTGAGCATACAGATAACCATATAGATAATCTCTAACACATTCTGCAGCTAAAGCATGTTGCCAACATGAAACAGTAACTCCAAACACACAGAGCAAAACCCCACAGAAAGTCACATCAATACCCTGAGGCAGTTCTAAACCAACTAAATAAATAAAAAGCGCACTACACAACAGGTCCTTTTAAGAGGAGACACAGCATTGTGTCACACACAATATACATTGCATAACTGCAGTAATTTTTTTTCTTTGAAACAGAAGTATCTTCCAGTAATACAAGGAAAAGATTTCTTATTTTAATAAATTTTAAATACAGCTTAAAATAGGATTAAAAAGCATGAACAGACGCTTCTTGGATCATTGAAATTGCATCTAAATATAATACTGCATTTTAGCTTTGCACAGTAGCTACACATTAGTATATCCAGAGAAAAGATAATTAAATTGACATCATATACTGAAAAACTCTGCTATTTCTATTTCCCAAAAACCCCAAATATAATAAAGAATGTCTTGAGCTACTTATGTCAGGTTCCTAATTTGAAATTCAAACCCCAAAATTCATAAAAAACCACATTTCAAAATAACCACTCTTAACAATAAAGAAAATTGAGAGCTATGTTCTTTACAAAAATACATGAACACAGCATCTATCTGCTTACAGCTGGTTAACCAGAGGTATCATAAGGATTTCAGCCATAATGGCATCTTTATCATGAGAAACAGTAAAAAAAGAAGTCTTCCAAGTCACTTTAGATGTGTTCTAAAATTTTTTCTAAGGTAGTCTTTTGTAATTAAGATGAATTCTACTTTCTACACCAATCTTCAGGCACAACAGTTTAGAACCTAGATTAATAAAATACTGATTTTTTAAAATTACTTCTTGAAATTTAGCAATTATTTTCAGAAAATCCTAAACTTCTTGTTGTTGTAGCTCAACTTCAGATTCAGTATGAGAGCAAAAAATTGAAAAATAAGAAAATAATGCAATTTTTTATTTCAGAGATTCCAAGATTATCAGGTGATTTGACTCAGATACAGTTATGCTCCAAGTAAATGTGTGGAGTATAAATAGCTGAAAGTTACTTACCTGCCAAATGCACTCAACAAGTGTGCAGAAGTATGTAAAATTAAACAAGCACTATAGAAGAAATATACTTTGAGTGATTGGTATACAGTCCACAGATCTGTCAGATTATCAAGAGAACATACTTCAATGTCATTTATCTACACTTGCTTACATGAAGATTGCTCTTCAGGAGGGGAACAGAATATCAGGCAAAAGGCTAAATTAAAGCCATTATGACAACCTTTAAGTCTGATTCTTTTAAAACATTTTACTTGGTTGATAAGCTTTTCATTACTGCAGATGCACGACTGTAAGACTTCAAAAATAACATCTGTCTTCCATGTATTAAAATATGTATGTTTCCTATGAAAAAAATTATTGTCAATCTCTCCAATTCATTAGCACAAAAATATATCTCTGTGGGCCAAAGATGGGCATAGTTTCATGGACTGCATTGTTCACAGTGCATCTTAGACAAAGAGAATAAACAGTTCTATTGCCACTTGACAGCCAAAGAAAGATTTACTTACAAATAATGTCAACAAACACTCATGGATTTACTGCACATGAAATGTAGCTAAGGCTACTACCATTTGATATAAAAAGTGACTGATTGTCACAACTGACTTGTTCTCAAATATTTTAAAGTATTTTTGTCTGTTTCCTATTCTGCTAGCTTTCTTAGGATTCTGGCTTCTATTTTCAAATACAATATGTTTTATACTGATAGATTTTTTTGGAGATACAACCAGTGCTGAATATTAGTTCAATGCTTCTTCTTGAAAATCATGTAAACATACAAAACTCCCAAAAGTGTAATATTTCCTAGAAGGTGAGCATTCAGCACAAGTTTTCAGATTTTCCTCTACACTTTTAATCATTACCCCCTAGAAAGGATATAGCAGAGAGCCCAAGGGTGAAACTGGCAAACCATGTTACTAAACCAGATTCTTTTCTCACATGCTCTTTCTAAGGTAGCACACACAGAAATCTATGTTGAAATCAGAATGCAAGTGCTGCAATTGCTTCATTTGTCCTTCAGCACAAATGAAGTCTAGAAATCCTTAGACATTTAAGATCTGAGGTATATTACTGTGTAATACAATGGGATTCATTCACCTGAACACTGGAGTCTTTGCTTTCAAGAAGAGTCTTAACATCTATAACAACTGACAGTGGCAATTTAAATCTAGGAGACAATTAAACAGTATTTAAAACAAACAAACAGTAAATCAAAATACAAAAATCCAAGCCATAATAGCAGAGGAAGCCTTCCTTATCTTAACCTCACCTTCCTCCCTACCTTCTCTCTCATTTCCATGTTCAAGTTATTCTCCAACTGACATGGAGAACCTCATTTAAATCCTAAATATAACTTAAAGATGAGGCAGCTTTTTCATCACTTGCGTACCAGAACATTTGGAAATCATTCTCCCTACTCCATAAAATGCCAGTGAACCCAAGAAGAAAACGAGTCTGACAACATACATCTATTACATCAGACTTCATGAGAAATCCAGAGCTTTTCTCTGAATCATCAACACATCCTTCCTGAAGAAAACGTCAGTTTAATAGAAATATGCACAAACTGAAATGCCAAAGAGTATATTAAGTAAAATTTATATAAATATGTATGAGACCACAGAAATGCAGAAGGCCAGATCAAAGCAAGGTATTATCAGTAATATAATTTCTGTTAATGAAGCAGTGGCCACTCACCCAAATCAGTGGGTAGACACACAATCAACAATGCGCCTATGGCATATCTTAGCATAAGGCTCGATAAAAAACAGTAAGGCAGAAATAATGCCAGCTTACAGTATGAACAGCAAATAACAAGAAATGCTACCACTCCCTCCTCCTACATTTTCAGTCAACAGAACATCTTGGTAACAGTATTAGTGGGAAACTAAGCCAACGCTTTCAAATCAGGCAGGGAGGAGAAAAAATTTGGGATACGTCAGACTCGCCTTCCCTGGCTTCTGCTGGACAATACTTGTAAAATGCACACCAACACAGGCCAATCTCCCAAATGTCAGTAGGGGTACCATACAGAAATTAGCATATGCAGATCACAAGCATACATTATTGCCATGCAGTACGGTTTATTCACAGAGGAGGTAGGACATTCAAATCTTCACCAAATTAAAATACTGAACACGGATCATTATTACTCATTTGAATCAAGACACATACTGTACCCATGACTTTAAGTATCTGTATTAAAAGTAATTAGATTCTGGCAAGTCTTTCCCAATTAACACAGCCAGTCAAAAGTAAAAAGCAAGTCATGCATACCGGCTGTCTTAGCTGCGCAACTCATGAGAAATAATTTATTCATGTCACTGTTGAACAACTTTTAAGACTTTTTCATACATATAAACCCCTTTCTTTCTTTCATTATTTTTCATTATTATAATTTACATGCAAATATGGTGTGAAATCAACTTACTTATTTTAGAAAGTGACTTTGCTAGACTGTATGCTGGTTTGAACTCCAGAAATGCTTTGAGAGAGTACCTCAAGACTTCTAACTGCGACAATATTTTCACTGAAAAAAAAAAAAGGCAGTGAATTTGTTAAAAAATACTAGTAAAAAATCACAGACTAGCAACCTACATTCTTACTTTGAGTAGCTCTGTAAAGTTCTGCTAACCAGTGACCTTCATTACATTAACTCACGGCAACACCACACTGCTTTTCCCAAGGCAGCGATCATGTGCTGTCCCACAGAATACACAGAGCTTATTTTGGCTGGGAAGGCAACACCTGAGGCACAGGCATACAGCCATGAAATGGAGGTGTGCCTGGTCCTGGGAGAGGCAGAAAATCCCAAGTATTTTTCTCACCTTCCATTCTTCAAAATTGACACATCAATGAGCAAGCATTATTCAACAATAACACAGATGGACCTACATAAGCAAGTGATGAAGGAGAAGGAAAAAAGTGTACAAGATACTAATAACAGTACTGTAAGTGGATTTTTAATGGTACTTAGTTAAACAAACATCCCTAGCTTACAACAGAAATGGCTTCCAAGTAGAACTTGACCATTATATTTTTTTAGCACTTTGATCTTTGTGATTTGTCTTATTCTATTTTCTATAGAAAATTAACATTCCTAGACAAAATCGCGTGTCTTTTCCATGCATAAAGACAAAACTCAAGCAACATCAGCAGCTTTCTTTCAAAAAGGAATAGAGTAAAAACTCACCCTTCACTTCCCTAGTTTAAAATAAAAAAAATATAGACTAATTTTCTTCAGGCTATTGTGCTTTTGAACATTAGTCAGCATACAAGTTTAATGATGTTTAGCTAATCATTTTAATTTTATGCTGCTTCACTTAGCTCAATGTACTTTTCCTAGGTAGCTCTGTCATGAGCTACTCCTAAGGTCCCTTCATTGCCAACTCTGTCTTTATACAATTCCTTCTTCTCTCTTTTAACAAGTGAGGGGTTTATCTCCGGATTAAGAAAAGACATTGTTCATTTTTACATGATCCTGCCAGAGTGAGGGTCAGTCACGGCCTTGAGAGTATGCTGAACTGAGAGCATATCAGCAGGTCTGTAGAAACACCACTAATTAAGGTGATGAACCTCCCTGTTGGCAATAAATGACTCTATAATGTTAACTATGCTCCCTTGTGCCTGTGTTGTTTTTTTTTAAAGCATAACCATGTAACAGTAAAAATCAAGGTTTATATATAGACAGCAGTTGATATTAACCAAGTCCTGAAGTATGCAGCAGTTCTAGACATTTCAAATTAAAAAAACAAGAAGAAATGAAGTATTTTGTAAAAGAAGAAAAAGATGTTTCTGTGCAGTATATCCCTTGGGCAATGCCATGTTTTCTCAGCACACCATTTCTGTCTTCCCCTTGCCATATGGGGATGAACACAGTAACCCAATGATACCACTGGTTGGGTCGTTCTGCCTAGGCATACATGAATGACTAACTCCATGATGGCAGGACAGACAGACAACTCACTCTGCTCAGGTTTCAGCTTTCATTTTTAGACAGTGAGATTCTAGCTATCATAGTTAAGAAAAAATTGTAAAAGAAGCCTATTGCATGCAAGACCCCTCCCTGGGTTTGCTCCAAGACTGCAACAAGAGTCCCAATGGATGGACTGAAGTATTTCGTTGCAGATCGATGCCTTGGTGTGTCGCTATTCACTATTGTATTAGTAAAGCTCTGTAAGGGAGAATAAAAGAGAAGAAAACAAGTCCATAACTTCAGCCTAAATTGCAACCATGTCCTAAATGGAAGACCAGCTAACAGTGTTATAAAAGACTTAGCAGAGACGCAGTGATTAGAAGAATGTGCAAGAGTCAATATGATATACAATTAAAATACTTATTTCAATAGGTGACTAGGCTGAAACAAGTAGGAATTACCACATTCTTCAAATTCTTCATTCATCCAAAAGCCTGCAAAGCAAACTGTCTATTATGTTTACATTTAATATGTATCTATCTATCTGTTCAAAGTTGAACAGGGCCTTGAGTAACCTGATAATAGTGGAACATGTCCTTGATCACAGTAGGGGTGGCTGCAGTACATGGATTTTAGAAGCCACTTCCAACCCAGACCATTCCCTGATTCTATGATACAGCTCTTTTTCCACTCTAACCTACATTTACTGTGTGAAAGACAATGGTCTAGAGGACTTCAAGTGTGCTTTGTTAACCTGTTTTCAAAAGCAAATCAAGTAAAGCTTCTCCCATGTTTACTGCTACCTTTCCTTTGGTACTGACCTACCAAAGGAAAGGCTACACCCATCTTTCCATCTTGCTCCATCAGTTGCTTATAGGAATCAATTTGCATTACCTTTGAGTTAAGTGCCCTTGAGTGTACAGTAACACATCTGCAGTGGATTTCATAAGCATAATGGCAGTGTTCCAGACACACAAATGGCATTAAAGTGCTCATGTCTGACACAGCACAAAGAATGGAGTACTACTGTTAATGTGGTAATTTGGGAGGGTGGAAAAAAAGAGCAGAGAGAAAGAACTGCATTAAAAAAAATCACAGAATAAAGGTGAAATCTGGGTAAGCACAACAAAGTATGGGTTTTGAAGACCAAACACAAGGCCAAAAACATATTTAATATTTTTTTCCTAACAAAAATGTTGATGTACAGGAAAAAACCTGAAAAGTTACAGGAGAAAAAAACCCCAGAAACACAGAGCAATTAAGAAGCAGAAAAGGTAAGTAAAACATAAAAAGTGACAACTGAGATAAGATAAGATACAAGGTCAGGTAAGATACAGAGGGTCTATCCTGTCCAAAATAATGTGATTTGAGAGTCACCAACAGACCACATCACCTTAGGAAGAGCCATTCAGGCACTGGGAGGCCCAGGAGCCTTGGGCATGTTTGAGTTATCCGACCTGAGATCTGCTAAGGGGTTTTTGCATTTTTCTTAAGCTAGAGAAGAAGAATAGGAAGTAGGAAGAAAGCTTTATTTCCTGAGGTATTGAAATATTTCAACTACCTTAACAAAGGTTCAATAGAGGATCTAAAGCCCACACAACCAATGCTGCCCTGAATTGTCTTTTAACATAGTACTCCCATTCCTCCACCAGTGTTTCAGCTCTTGAAAAGGTACCCATGTAAGCTTAGTTGTCACTAAGGAATAAAAAATTAATGTTTAAATAATTCGATATACTTCACAACTCTTCAAAGATCTGCATGACTGTACTAACTGCCCCAGAAATGTGAAAATCCTGATTTTCATGTAGGAAGGGAGATACTTTAATTTAAAGAAGTCTTGTTTCTATAAAGGATTCAATTTGCTCTGATCGCCTCACAGAAACACATTTTCAGTTTCAGCAGGGATGAGCTGGTATTGATTTTTCCCCCTAGAACCTTTTAAGCCCTCCTCGTAAAGATGACCTGATTGTTTTCCAACAAATCCTTTGTCCTTGTAATAATCTGTTGCCTATTTTTAGGCACATTTAAAACTATTTAAAAGCACAACGCAACAAAATATTCCAGACTTGCCATTAGCTTGTCTGAAATGCACTCACACCTTGTTCCTACTTCTTAACAACTAGAGAGTTAAACTAAATTATTAACTCCTGACATTACAGGCTTCAGTTCAAACCAGGAATTTAAAGCATGCATTTGATTATTTAGTGATGTTAATTTCTGGCTACACACAAAGAAAAAATCTGCTAGAGTGAAGAACTCCCCAAACCACTCTCCTCCAGAAAAGCAATGAGATACAGCATTACAGCAGCAAGGGAGATTCTTACACTGCAGCTGTTTGCATTACTGGTAAGTAAGGTTAAGCAAAATGCAGTTTAAAGCCCTGGAGAAAAAGCTGGCTTTCTTGAAATGCTAAGTATTAAAAAAACCCAAACCCTCAAGCAAGCAACATGAAATAAAAAACATGAAGACTCTAGTTTTGGTTCCATCATTTTAACTCTAATGGCTGACATCATTTAACATAAATGGCACTTGATTAAATCTATCTGTGAAAACTGTCTTTGGTTTTAAAGCAGAATAAGTTCTGACTGTAATCCACTGCAAAATCCTTCAATTACCAGAAAGGTTAAAAGATACTGCACTAACATACTATTGAAACAGCATTTCCTACCTGAAAATATAGAAGGTCTTTTCTTAGTGCGCCTTGGGTGTATAGGGTCTACATTCCTAATATTTTTTTGAAACTTTCCTTTAAAATCATTTTCTAGCAGGATGTCTGGCGGCAGGCTTCTCCTTCTTGTTGATTTGTAACGAGTCTGATGGGGATTAAGTTTACTCTTAGTCCTGGAGTACAAGCTGCTGTCATCGAGTGCCATGATGGAGCACCAAGTGAGGAAGCCACCCCAGCGCAAAGCCAGCCCCAGCACCCAGAAGTGCCAGGACCAGTGGCTACAGACCGAGCAATCTCGGATGTTCTCATGCTCAACTCACTCGTTGGGGAAGTTGAGCAGGTTGAGAGGCGTGTGCTGGGACAGGTGTAGAGTTACTGCATCGCCCCTCCTTGCGTCAGTGAGACAGCGCAGGGAGGAGGCAGGCTGAAACAATTTGTTTGAAAGTTTGGAGGTAATTAGGAAGTTCAGCACACCTGAGCTCAGCAGCACAATCTCTGCAAAGTGGAAAATATGATTTAATATGAGGCACCGTCTAAGGCTAGTATGGTATACCCACAGCATTTCTCAGATCAGTTCATTAATAGTTCATTAACTTGGCAAGTTAAACAGGTGCTGCATAACCTTACAAAAAGAAAGCAGTGTGAGAGAAAAACAAACAAACCAAAACCCAAAAACCCAACAACCCAACTCACAAACAAACAAAAATAACACACACAAAACAAGACAAACAGTGACAAAACAACAACCAAACAAACAACCAAGCTCCAGATGCCAGCCTAGGGACCTGTCTGGGGAAAGGCACTACTCAAACAGTATGTTTGGGTTCTTAGTCCTCATTTCACAAACTCGCATTTTGAAGATTGATAAGCAGTCCAAAATCACAAATGATTTTATGGCCAAAACTATCATTTTGGAGTTTCTTTCCTCAAGGAGCAATAATGTTTTTCCTTCTAAAGAAATCAAAGATGTGATAGTGTGACTAATCTCTCTCTCTATGTAACTGCTGATTAGTAAAAATAAAACATTTTATTTTTGTATGACAAAGATGATGTTCTCCACTTAAATAAAACTCCAGGTACTTTTCTTGTTTTGTTCCAATTATTCCAATGAAATCTTTTGAGCCCTGCAATGATGTGACCTTCCTTTCTCAAATGTTCAGAAAGAAGATGAATTGAAACATTTTCTATGAACCTGCTAATTTTCTTATTTATCTACCATAAATGAGGCAAAATGAATTAGTAAATTAAAACTAAAAAATCTTCTGACTACATGCATTATACTTTTAAAAAGTCAGCATATATATGGCAAAGTGAATAAGCAGAGTGGCAATTCAAAGGCAGAGTAAATAAAGTTTCAACTCTGGATACCTAAGGAAAGGTAATTTTAGCACACAAAGACAGAACTTAATTTCTTTAGTTTTTTCAAAACAATAAAACTACAAATGTTTTAATTACTTTTCGAAAGATAGGTGTAATGATCACAAGGTTGGCTGTTCCAAATACAGCTTTTGTATGAAATTCATTACAACCTCTTGTAATTTTATGGCTGAAAAAAGTAAATGGTTTATCTACATGCTTTTGGAAGGGGAGAAATGTTATATATGATTGTGTGTGTGTGTATATATATATAAAGTGTGTAGCTTGTTAAGTATTTTATCGTGTTAGAAATTCTGCTAGATTTTGTCTTGCTCCTCTGGGAATTCTATTGCATTGGGCTGAAAATTGAAATTTTGAATGGAAGTATATCTTAAATAGACTGCATCAGAAATCATACCCTGCATTCAGAACAAACTGATCATTTAAACCAAATGAACATTAAATGTAGATAGCAAATGGACTATTTCTGATCTTGCTGAGTATTCTTGGGATCATGAGCTCTTTTTATATGTGGAAATATGCTCTAGAAAATTCCACTGGACTCCAGAAGAGGTTCGGTGGTGAGAATTAGGTTATAACCAAAAGGAATTGTGTGTCTAAATTGCTCAATTACATTTTAAAAATTTCTTGACATGCTGGTCTTCATCATTAGGGTCCAAAATGCTTAATTCATGTCCTTCAAACCGTATCATCTGTGGATCTCATCCTGTTTTTTCCCACTTACTTAAAAAACCCACAAAAAATAGGTCCAAGAAGTTTTCCTTGCTTCCCCTTCTCTTCCAATTGTTTTCTCAGCTTTAGCTGAACCAGCTTAAAAATATTTAGTCCATTCCTAATAGCTCAACTAAACCAAAGTAAATTCATCAAATGCTTTTTCAAACAACAGAAAATGCTTAAATCTGAGCAAATAAATATACTTGAACCAGGTGTGAAGACTGAGAAATAAAAAATGCAGGAATTAATTTTTAGGAGCCGTGAACTGAAATTTGAAGGAAGCTTTAAAATAAAATTTCAGTATCTTCAGTAAGTGATCTAAGCTCCAAGACAAAGGATATTATGAAAACAGCTCTGAACTTTTCCTGCTTAAAAAACCTCTAACATATATAAATAATTAAATATTGATTAGAAGACTGAAAGTGAGTGTCCCATATTCTCACTGAGTGATACAATTCCTGCACCATACAACCTTACCTTCTCCAGCCCAATGAATATTCATGCCAAGTGGAACACTTCCAACAGGAGAAATTGCTTCTGGGACACTCAAATTTATGTAGTGGTCATACCCTTTCAGATGGGGAAAATCTGTCAAGGGCACAAACCCCTGATCCAGTCAGAGTACACTGGAATCTAAGAATAGTGTAATCCTGAGGGGCTTTCAAATTGCCTTTAGAGGATATACTCTAGATCACATTCTTGAAAATGCATTCAGAACTGAAAATCAAAAAAGGCAAATACTTGTTCTGAAAACTGAAAATCCTGAGCAGGTAAAGCAAAGGAATATGCAGTGGTAAAACAGAAACTGAGAATTCTAGTGGTGTCTGAGAGTCGTTGAGAATGAGATGCCTAAGTGTCATTTTAGTAGCTTAACTCTATTATTTATCCTGTCAAAGGTTTACACCAGATCCTTCAGAGGAGATTACTACAAGAAAGTAATCACTGTGTTACATTCAGAATTGAATCATGGAAGTGCTCAAATTATGAAAAACAAATACCAGGAATCATAATTTGGCTATATTTTCAGGCAGGCAAAGGTTTATATAAAGGTTCAGATTTCTCTGGTAGGTTTGGTGTAGTTCAATACTTCCTTATGATTTTAAAAGGTCAGTATAATAATCATTTGGTTTATCCATTACAGTCAAAGGCTAAATCAGAACATCTTATCCCTTGCCTCCAGCAAATTACACAGATGTAGTGTCTTCAGTTTCTACTACTAATTATGAATTAATTACTAATTATGAATTAATTATTTTGACTGAAATTTGATAAATGAGTGCTGAAGGTAACTGATGTTTGATTTCTGTTTGGATGGTACCCTGTACTGCAGAAATACAGAAGGAAAGTTACAAAATTAGCCTGGTCCAAAAAACAATTTAAAAAATTCTCACAGGGGAAATTATCCTTAGCTTTTTAAAAATAATAGAGCAGCAAATCCTGTTATATTTCATGTGCAGTAAGCCAGTTGTCATTACGACTCCATTAAAGCTGCCTTTCTCCTTTTCAGCTGGGAATATATTTGTGCTTATCAACAGCAGAAGCAAGAAAAGGTTTTTCTAAAAAGTGTTCTCAGTGTTCACCTTGTGCAGGCTGACTCAGAAAATCTGCATTACAGAAAAGGAAAACCAACTCTGCAATGAGCTCCTGTCTGGTTTGGTAAAGTAACTTCTGTATCAGTGTACATGGATTTGTGGCCCTTCCTACCATGCCACACACACCAGAACAGAATGGTACCTCAGGGGAGGACAAGGCTCCAAGCCATGCGTGTTGGAGGAACTGCAAAGGCACAAAGGGGAAGTTTGAGCCTTACTGACATTTTAAACCAGCACAGTTTAATCAACCAAACCTCATCCTTCTCACCTGTGACCCATGGAGCTTCCCCTCTGGTTGCATTAGCAGCCATTTTGTGATGTTGCACAGCAAATTCTGGTGCAAAACTAGGTTGCCTTTTGTTTATTTGTTTATTTATTTGTAGTCATGCTGCCACAAAGGACAAAAAGACAAGAGTAAGCATCCAGGACAGGGATATATGAATTGTTTCTTTTAGTGACTGTGCCAGGTTAGAAAATTTTAAGTGCTACCCCTTAAAATATTTGTAAAAATAAGGTTCTAAAGGTATATTAAGTAGCTCAGGCTACTTAATTAATTAGAGTGCATTTTACAGGTGTCAGGCATTTAAAGAAATGAAGTTGTTACCAACCAAGTTGAATATTCCTGGGTACCTGCTTGCTGAGGAGATTGTTAAAAACTACACACCACTTCAGCAAACCAATCTTGTTCTTTTATTCCTCATAAGCACTTACTATCCAGGCCTCATACCCAGTACATAGCAGAACAGTCACAGACCTTAAAAGTTATCTATGCCATGAAGTCTCTAACTTCTTTTGCTTTACATTTCAAATAGTAAAAGTAAACAACAAAGGAAAACAGGGTATCAAAAACAAAGAATGAGGAAAACATACAGCTGTTCAAATCCTCCAACTGTTGCTCAGCAAAGTATTTCTTTAATTTTCTGGAATATCCTGGTTGTCTTAATCCATAGGATGTGAACATCTGACATGTTCCCTGCTTGAATTAACCTGTTTCTTCTGGTTTAATGCTGTTAGAAGCAGAGTCTGGACTAGGTACAACCTCAGCATCCAAAACATCTCTCTTCAGTCAAGCATCATTTTTCAAAAGTGAGTATAAGAGGAAAAAGTCAGCAAATAATCAGTCATGGTCATAGTCTTAAAGAAAGCAAAGAGATCATTTTAGGTTCACATTAATTTCTACCTTGTAGCAAACACTGGCTCATAAAATTGTGCAAGCAAAACTTAGTTTCAAGGCTACACCTGACCTTTGAGAAGCTAAACAAGAGTATTAGATGTTCATCATATCATGCACTATATTTACAGTTTTAACTGATGGTAGATAACTTAACATTGAATTACAGTCACAGAAAAGAGAAGTAGGCTTTCAGCCCAGATGATTCTTCAAATTATAAACACTAACAGATAAAACATGAAGAAGAGAGGTTTTACAGAATTGCTTTCTCTGCTGGAATGTTGCCTTTAATAGATGAATATCGATAAGAGATTTGGCCAGGTATTTCAAATACATTATCCTTCAGCTGAAAGAAGGTAAGCACCTTTAATTTGAAGTCATATTCTTGCCTGCTAACAAACAAAATATATAGTTAAAGCTGTAATCTGATTCTAAGGTACTACTAGTCCTTTACTGTTTGATCTATAATGTGCATGTCCCCTGTTAAAACAGAAAGCTGGTTTAAATCACGGCATTTAATAGGCAGAACAATTCACATGCAAATGTCAGTTTGTAATAATTTCACTTCACCCTGATGTTCTTATTACACGATAACTGTCACAGCCTTATTTTCATGAGGACTCGAAAGTCAATCCTTCTGCAGCAGAAAAGCAGTGCAAACCCAGGAAACAGGCATTTTCTGGCAGGGTAAAGAGGCACAGCACAAGCACCCAACTAGGTGACAGGGCTCCCGGCAGATGGACTCAGAGCTGTCAGCACACGTGGCTTTGCCCAAGTGGCAGTGGCTGGACATCTTCCAAAGATCACAGGCTGAGTGTGGAACTTGCCAGAATCTGCACAATGGTAACACTGGCAACCACAAAATCATGTTTGATATTATTCCACTGCAACCTAGGACATGAAGCCTATGCTCTGGGTACAGTGGTACGAGAAAGACCTGAGGCTGTAAGGGAATTTTCTCAGTATGAGGTAGTATTAGTCCTGAATAAACACGGCAGATGGCTTTCCTCCTGCCTTCTCTGTCGAAAATGAATACTGTGAGCAAACTATGCATCTGAAGGTTACAGATTTCAGAGATAATTTTCTATTTAAAACCACTTCTGCATGTTCAGTACTCTACATAAAATAAATTTTGCTAGCACATATGTGTGAGAGTATAGCAGCATTTCAGCTTCTGTAAAAAAAAAAGTGTTACAGATATGGAGGGAAAAAAAATCACCATGTACTTGAAATGACTTCTTAGAAAGGATCAGCATCTCAAGTGCAAGAGCAACCAATATGAAAATGAAGGCACTCCACTTAAGACCAGAGCTCTAGAAACACCAGAACACATCTCAAACAACTCTTAATGTCTGACTAATGCACAACCTCAACCTGAGTTTCACCTTTTGCTACAGGAGCCAGCAGTACACAAGAATCTCTGTGACACGGCTACAGCATCATACAGCAGGATGTGTAAGTGATCTTTAAAACCTCCAGTTACAGAAACAAAAATCCCACAGCTGAACATTTGGCCATGTTTAATTGTACAATATTAAACTTCAGTACTTTTCTTATACTTATTTTACATTTGAACAGTATTAATAAGGATCTCTTTTTGCAGCTAACATTGCAATACAGTAGTAGCAATAACATCAGTTATAATATAAGCATTTTTTGTGCACCAGCTTACTCCCTCTCTCTGCATGCCTCTCTTCTCCCCTTTTCCTTCTCCCATCTGCAGTAAGCAAAGCATTGCCTGGGCAAAAAGAGAACAGATGAGGAAAAGTTTCTCTACACTAGTTCATAACTGTAGATTCAGAAGCATACTGGAGCTTCTCTTCCAGTGTGACAGAAAGAAAGAAAAAGCAAAAAAAGGAACAGCTACCTGCATAGTAGATGTAAATTTCCCACACCCACCCACCATACTCAGAGATAAAAAACGGCAACCAGGATGTATGTGGGAAGGATGGGGAAGGAGATAGGATGTGAGGGAACTCAGGGTCTCCAAACCACAGGAAGCAGCGGCCAGCTGCGAGTAACTGACACACAGTGGCTGCCACAGAGTGACAGCGAGCACCGCTCGGCAAGCACAAGCAGGGCCTGGCCCCTAAAGCAAACTTCATGGTAAGTGGAAAATGGTAAGTGAAAAATTCCAAGTGCTTAAAGACTGAAAAAGAGAAAAATCCACAAAGAAGAAAAGAAGAGGAGATGCTGTACAGATTTACTTGAAGTCAGAGATATTTTCAGGTACTCTACATATCTACTTGAAGTCAGAGCTATTTTCAGGTACTCTACATATCTAATTGAAGTCACAGATATTTTCAGGTACTCTTTCATCCACCTTGTTTACTGGAGTTCCAGTAGAACCTAACTAGTTAAAGAGCATCAGTATTTTAAACAATGACATTAAAACTCCCAATTGTACTGATTATTTTCCTCTGGCTTCTTGAAGAATCAGCTACATGACAAGATGGCTTCCAAATCATGCCTGAAACATTATTCCTAGACAGGACTAGAAAAATATCATATTCTATTACCTTGCCATAAATAGGACACAATAGATATAGCCTGTATGACAATGCTAGATTTAAGGCAGAGTGCCTGTGCCTTTTATGTATAAATGTATAGATATTTAACATGTCTAGTAAAATCTTACTTATGTATATATATACTGATTACACAATTTCTACATTAACATTCATATTAAGACCCAGGGGACACAGTTACAATTGATACAAACACAAAAAGAGCAAATTTGGATGGGACTATTTGTCACTCTGAACAGGCCTGAGACAACTACAATTTAGCCTAATTTGACAATTAATTTGCAAGAATAACAGTGAATACATTCAAAATGGTATTAGCAGAAGAGGGTAGTTGTGTCCCTTTTGCAAGCCCCCTAAATACAGTCAAAATTATAAGAGATCACATGCTGAAGAGATGCTCCTTAGGGGTTGTGCTGCTCAAGTGCTGCTCAAGTGCTGCAGTGGCCCAAAGCTTTCCAGATAAACACCAAATACACATATATACATATACATGTACTATTGTATGCCATGGAAATCAGGAACAAAGATTGCTCTTGCAACAACACAACAGAAAAGGAGAGCTACTTTTCTGAACGTCAGCTGTGCAACTGGTAGATTTTAAACTGAGACAACACAACCCTATTTTGAGCAGTAAAAAGAATGAAAACAATTGAGAAAAACACAGCATTAGTGTAAAATGAAACTACAATAACCTAGTTCAAGTCAGACTGCAGCAAGTATGAATTTTGAGACAACTGTTTGCCCACTGACTGTGAAAATTTAATCCATACAAGTATCAGTGCTATCAAGAAAAGGAAACACCCCTCACTCCTTAATGTCTTCTACTGTTATCTTTATACAGGGCTCCAAAATCAGGGAATTTATTTCACCCAAAGTTAATCAGGGGCTTAGTTAGAGAGAAAAAAAGCTTGCCAAGAGAGATAATCCCTGAAACACTCGCAAAACTTAGTGAGACTCCCACTGAACTTCTCCAGTATTTCATTCCACAGTCCAGGGAGGTGTATGAAACACCACCATCTTCATGCTTCTTCCAAGTTCAGCTCCAGGCTTCATAACTCTGAAATGAAGACGGGTGACCAAATATCGAGGATCAACACAATTTTCAGCTGGACTTTTGGCTAATTAGTTAAGGGCTTTTAGACTCTGGATGACAATCCAGAGGAAATTAATCCAGATACTCAAACATATAGTTTGGATAAACAATAATTTCCTGACATTTCAGATTACTTTCAAGGGGAATGTGAAGAACTAATGTCTGTGATAGCATAGAACACCATGACTTGGCTTATCTCTGGGAAGTCAAGTTGTTACCAGTCTCTAGAGCAGGCAAACACATTCCCGAAGCCTTCGGCAATTATGCAAACATCCAATAAAATGTTGTAATACTGTAGCAACTAATTCTTTTCAGAGAGACATATATCAGTAATGCAAGTACTTCAGTTAGTTTGTGTTAGGAGTCACTACCCTTACCTTTCTGTAGTTAAGCACTACTGTCATGTTAGCACTATAAATTTAGCTAAGCAACAGCATTGAGAACGTCTTACAGGTATGGGAGTAGCAAGTGTCAGACCTACCCATGGCATTTGGCACTGCTGGTCATTTAATTTCTATCCTTCTTAGGTGGAGAGAATTATCTGGGGGCTGTCTTTCCAAGTCTTGACTTCAAACAGCAAACATTAGGGAAACAGCTCTTTCAGCATAGAGTGCAAATGTAACAAATAATTTTGGGGAGGATGAAAAACAATAAGGGGCCCAAAGGGACCTAAACAACCTGAGATTCCCTTTGGTTCCTACATAGATTGGAAGCATATGGAGAAATGGGTGAAGTTCAGATCACACTTCAGCAGATCTGAGATTGCCAGATAGTCTAACAAGATTTCTCTAGTGTAACAAGCAGGACACAGCTTGCATGGGGAAGAATACAGCACAGGAACACAAAAACCAAGAGATCAGTGTAAACAAGGGTCCGAGAAACTGCATACATACAGAAGGCTGCAGAGTTTTTCCTGCTAGCAAAGGACAGGCTTTTGGAAAGTACTGGGGACTCATGAATTAAACCACAAAGCCTAATTTCAGCCCGAGGGCCTATTCTCTCATACCTGTTTTACAACCCATGGATAGAGCCATTGTTTTAGGGCTGGGAATAAACTTTGCCTCTCCACTAATTATACTGAATAGAGGCAAGGGCAAAGTTAGCTTTTGGGAGTGCCTGTCCAACAATCATAGGATTATCCCTCCTTCTTTGGCAGAGGATGCTACAACTCATCTATTTCAGTGTTAATATTTCCTTCTTGTGAGAAAAATTGAGTTTGTACAAAGCTAGTTCAGCTTCAACTTTAAGGTGTCTTTACTTATAAAGCTGAAAAATTCCTTGCTTTGAGATGGCTTTTTAAATACAAGAATTTGTAGATCATGATCAACTCATCATGCAAAATTCTGTTCTATAAATTTATACAATTGAACTCTTGAAGCCTCACAATATAAAAGTTTTTTCTTATTTTTCCTCTCCTTCAAAAATTCCACAGGCCTCTTTTTTGAACTCTGCCTTACCTATAACTCTTTCTTAAGTGGAAATATTAAGGCACTGGATACAATATTTTGGTACCACCATATTGTCATAATCACACTGAGAGCCAAGCTGAAGAAGCTTCTTAAATTTCCCCTTGGCTTTCCTTAAAGTTCCTACCCTGAACAGTTTTGTATTCGCAACCTGTGCCCAGTTACCTTCCATGTAACAGCATTCAGTACATGATTTGTTCTACCATGAGCACTTAACTGGGCAATTCACATATGACATATGACTACCAGGGTGTAATACTGATTTAAATTATTAACTAATATCTCACCTTAGACACCCTGCAAAACAGTAGAACTGCTGAGGATACAATTTACCAAGTGAAAATTTTGCATCATCCAAATGCTTAAAAAAATAGGAAAAAGGTTTGAAACTGTAGAATTCTTAACTCTTATAGAGCTAAAAGTCATCTCAGTTATAAACAGTAAGTGAAGATCTGAGAGACAGGTTTTTTAAAAGTATTGTATATGGTCCTTAAGGTATACAACGTAAATTTAAAGAAGTACTAATTCAGAAGTCTTAGCAAAATACAACATATCCACAGCTAGCTCAAGGAGGTTATAATACTTTCCAGAGAAGTAAGATGCCTGTTAGCCACAGGCAGATTCAGACCTACCACTCATATTCTGAGGCCTCATTTACACTGTCTTGCCTTTCCCTGCAGTACATCAGGCTACTGTGATATAACACAAAGAAAGGAGGCTGTTATTTCCCCCCACCTAGTGCACACATTCAGAGATTAGGTTGACAAAGTCTAAACCACATCTGTAGTTAACAGAGAGACAGAGATGTACCTCTGGAAGGCACATCTACCTGGGGAGAGGGGAAATTTGTCTTTTCTCCTTAACTGCAGCCTTTTACTGAGACTTACAGATGCTCACCCTTTGAATTCTCACACAAGCTAGATGAGAGGAATGCCACAACAAGACCTTCTACATTACAGTAATTGTGAGTGAAGTACAATACACTACAAACAATACAATACACTACAGTACAAAAATAATTTTCTTCCACTAGCAGAGCTACTCTGCTGGGAAAAGCTCAGAAGTGAACACAGAGTTGCCAAGACTGATACATTTTTTCTGCCCTAAGCAGGGCTTCATCTCTCATTGCTTGTTTTCTCCTAATTTGTTCATACAATTCCAAAGTTTTATGTATCATCATTTTAATTGGGAATGGCAAACCAATGGGCTGAACTTTCTTTGATGGTCAGAGTGCTGCATAAAGAGATTCATGGAGTGAAAGTAAACAATTCAAAGGAGGTTTATCTTCCAGTGTCTAAAACAATGCTGAAGAAACGGTAAAAAATATAATAATGAGATTCTTACAGCATTTTTCACTGCAATTTTGCATGATTCTGTGTAGGTATCAAATTTATTTGAAGTTGGGAACCGAAAATTTTCTGTCTTATTATGTAACTCTAAATAACGGCACCACTAGATTGAAAATACCCTCCTGTCAAATCCTTTTAAGGAAGGTGTCTAGCAGCAGATTTCTGCTGCTAGTAGTTTGAGATTGTACCAAAACTGACAATCTTGATTTGCTATTGTACATCAACCCCCACATTAGCCAATGTGTGTGTGTGTGTGCGCGTGCGTATCTTTGTGAAAGTGTGTACAAAAATACACTGAAAAATAAATCCAAGTCTGCAGCCTAAGCTAAAATTTTTCAGCTTGCTTTCTGGAAACACAGAAAGTAGGTCAGCACATATTCCAAAATAGCACATCAGCACTGAAAGGAAAAGTAGTATATCTGTACCTTTGGACTTTTTAGCTCATCTCTCTGCAGGGGGAAATGGAGGATAAAAGACTTTTTCTTATTCTACTATATGTACAAGAAAAAATTGCTTATACTTAGAAAAGCCCCCCCAAAAAAGCCACCTACATGGGTAAGATGCTGTCTATTTTAATCAAAGCAAAACAACATGGAGTGGAACCATTTAAGCTTTATCTAAATATAACCAAGGAAAAAGCCAGGATGTTTAAAATGTGTTTAAAATGTTGTACTGGATATGTATCACATCCTGTTCCTTGCACATCTTGTTCCTTGTATCAAAAACCTATTTGGTAAAATATTTACTTTGGAAATAACAGCATACTGTCTGTGATTTTGTTGTTCATCTTGTGGGGATTTTTTTGGTTTTTTCTTTTTGAGTATTTGCTGCTGCAATAATTGCTGCCTATTTTATTTTGTGATATCTTTCATGCTGGGCACACTCTTAAAGAAAAATCTTCCTTTATTTATTCACCTCCCCATCCATTCCCATTTTTAAGAAACCAAAAAGCTAAAGCAATAACCAAATTACTTTAGCACTCACACATCTTATAGCTATAGAGATTCTTAAGAATTCTTCTGGAATTAAAATTGACAAATTCCTTTCCTGAACTATTACAGTTCCTTAACATGAAAGGAAAACCAAAATCCATTCTTAGGCAATATTAAATAATGCTTATGAGCTCTAAAATACCACCTGATTCAAGTCAGTATCAATACTGTTGGCTTCAACATGATGCATGATGCTGATCTGTTTCCCAGAATAGATTTCAAGCTAGAACACTGATATATATAATTAGGAAAAATTATATTGCCTCCCTCAAATTCCAAGTGTCAGTCTTCATTTGGATCTCTGCACAAGATTAAAATGAATGCTTGAAAGGTACTGAGCATTGGTAGCATGACCTTTTAAGTTCAGTGATTTCTATGCAACCAGCAGGAATGCCTAAAAATAACAAAACAAGTCTATTTTTAGTTCTTCATTCTTTGGGGCTTTTTTTTATTATTATTCTTTTTTTTTAAAACTACTGCTAAATTTTTGTTCCATCTCAATTCTTGGACACGTAGCTCTCATTTATTTTCCTTTATCAGTCACACCTAAATAAATATCTCATTAAACATCTAATTCTCCAGCTTGTGAAGTACCATAATTAATGTATATATGTACAACATTTAGGCAGTTAGAGAAGTGGATCTTCCACAGAGCCAGGACTCCCATGAAGGGAAATTAAAATGGAGAACAACTCCCTGGACCTATGGGATCTGCACTTTTCTTTGACACTCAATAAACTGATGCTTGCTAGCAGAACTTAATTAAAAATCAGGACCTTCCTAGGTAACACAGGCTTCACAATTAACTGAGTGAAGAAATGACGGAGATTTTCAAACTCTGATAAATGTAGTCAAAGCAGTAAAAAAAATAAAAAATAAAATGGTTGAACTTTTATGTCCTGTGAGGTTTCCACCTTGCAAAATTTTAAAACTCTAGCTTAGCAAAAAAAGTACGTAATTAAACACGATTAATTGCATTCCTAGATTACTGCCAGATAGCTTGTCACATGCCTTTCTGGGTCTAAATACAAATTCCATTTGTTACTTCTAAAAGCCAAAGGCACAGAACTAATTGAGCTCAGTCTACAGCTGGACTGCTACACTATTCAAATATCATCAGATCAAATAAAACAAATAGTATAAATTTACAGTGCAGTGTTAAAATAAATAAGGGAAAATAAGGTAGTTCTGTTTATGAGTAGCAAGAGATACAATCTCCCCTCTCTCTAGCACTCTCTTGTTGAGGCCAGCACCGTCATCCTCCAGAATCTGAGAGATCTATGGGAAGATAATAGGTCACACATTCATCAGACTTCAGTAATGCTAATTTTTCTGACATGCAACTAGTGTGATTAAAAAACGACACTGCTCTAGTTAAATGGAACTAAATCAGTCCCTCAGTTCCCTGGGAGTTTTTCTAAACTGTAGAAGAAATTTCACAATAGCTCATTATGCCTTTTGGTCTCATCGCCCTTTAGAAAATAAAAGCCCACAAATACATTCGCATATTCACATAGTTCCATCTCTGAGTTCAAGGACCTTTACAAGACACCTGCTAATATGCCCAATTTGTATTCACTGGAGTGGGAAGCCTGCTGCCACAAGATACCATTCCTAACTAGTTAAAGAGCATCAGTCTGCTGAGAGGTTGTATCTTCTCAAACTGCTTCATGAAGGAAAAACATTAGTATAACCAGTTCTTTGAAGGCACAGTAAAACAGGTGAACTGATCCAGAAGTGGTCAGGCTTAGTATTTTCTGAGCTTGCTTAAAAAGTTGCAAGGTAGTCTAGGAAACAGCTCCTGCATTTCCCAGCTTACCAGCCTCTTATTCCAATAGCTGTACTTTTCCAGACCAGAGTCATCAGGCATTCCTGCCCTGCTGGCTCATGTGGTGCAATGACACGTGCTCAGTCTCATGTCTGGAGCACTGGGGATTGTGCTCCAGACTCCATGGCTGCACTGCTCTACAAGAGGTAGATGTACGTCTCCCTTCCACCCTTCAGTGAGTGTCATGGGAATTTCCTCTTGCTCCAACAATGTACCAGGTTGAAACTGGACATGCTGCTGTGAAGATGTGTCCTAGAGCCCGACCTCAAGCCAAAGCAAACTTACAGACTTGGCCAATTGGAGTTCTTTTTGTGTCAGCTGTAGGATACACACCTCTGGTGCACAGAACAGTTTACCTCTAGGCAATGAAAAATCACCATCTTCACGGTGATCATAAAGGTCCAGAATACATATCATTTACAGATCTCTGTGCTCTACAGCATAAATGCTTCCTTTTACTTGTTTTGATCTTCACAGTCTCGGATAAAAACCACACCACATCAAAATAAAATAAACACTGAAGAATAAATGGCATTATAATAATTGTCCCAGTATACTGAAAACCATCATCCAAAAAGCTGGGAAAACTGAAACAGAAATATCTATATTTAAGCAATCAAGAAAGAAAACAACATAACTACTCTATTGAAAAGGCTGTGACCCCGTCAAGAGTCTTTATAGTACTGCTCATTAAAAGCAAAGAAAATATTTCACTCCCCATTGGAGTAGAATTGAGAGCACTATAGAAGCCAGCACTCCAGAAGAAATTCTGCTAACAATATGATCTGATGTGGCTTATAGCTGATTACACAGAAAAAATTAATTGTCTCCAAGAAATCTTATTTTTATGACAGAAGGACTAAATACAGCCTAACAGTAGTTTAAAACCAATACAACCTTCCTTCTAGTAGGAAAAGAAAAGCTTTATTTAGTTCAAGAGGACACTGATGTACTCATGTTGCTGTATATTTTACCGCTGGCTCTTTGATACATAAATGCATGGCAACAATTGCAGCTACTTTATATCCTTGCAAAATGCTTGTTCATCTGTTTTCCAGCAATGTAGCAGCATTTACAAAACAAAATACAGCCAACTCTTTGCTATAAAGAATTTCAGCCCCAGGAAGGCTTTAACTAAACACTTGCACTGTATCAGATTAGTTAAAAGCCACAAGTTTCTTCAGCTCCTGGTAATGGACTCCCAGCTTTCAACAATATTGAGACAAAAAATCCACAAATATCCATAGTAAAGTATGCAGAGTCTCATGTCACATGTGATGGTCTTAATACAGCTTTGTAATTAATATTTAAAGTCAGGCCAGAAGAACCCAAAACTTGTCATTGCCAATATTTAAATTTTTGCTCAAAATCTTTTTCAGTAAGAACCACATATACATGAGCTTCCAAATACCAATCTGCATGTTTTATATTCTTCAAGTCTATGCAAATGACTTTTAACTATTTACTAAAAGTTTTAGAATAGCTGCCAAATCTATTTAATAAAGAAATATATTAATGCCTAGAATTTACTATCAGTCTTACCAGAAAAATCTCATGTAAATCCATAACTACTGGATAATTAATGCAAAGTCTTACCTTTCCCTGAAGCAACAGTTTCCAGCAGTGGTCTTTCTTGATTATTTAATTCTGCAATGTAATTTTCATAAATAATTTTCTAGTTCAGGCAGAGATGGGTTAAATGCGAGCAGTCTGGATGCTATCTTGCTTGCTTCCTGGAGATCACTGTTTTGCTTTGTGAGCCATCACAACTGCCTAGGAAAAATAACAGCCAACCCTCAGTCACCTGTGATATATTGCTGCTCCCAGATTAAACAAAAGGTTTAAGAGAAATCCATGTCTTAAAACATGATGTTAAAATTTGTATTTATCTACCAAACATTTCATAACAGATGCCATTAAAAGAATTATTGCATTTTTTTTACCAGTTCATGTTCTTGGATAGAGGCAGAAAACAAGAGAAAAATTTATATACAAATGTTGCAAATCTTTTAAAATACAACTTGTCTTTACACTGACAATATGAACTATAAAATAGACTTTAAACTAGACTCTTTTTTTTGTAGATTTTTGGTCAGAAGCTACGAGCAACAACAAAAACTGAGTTATGCTGTAATTGCTTAAGCAGAACTAAATAGAATGGTGCCTATGGGAAAAAAAAGTGCTGAAAGTAGGAATGCATTTTGATGTCTATTTGGACACAACTGCAAGGTCCCTATTCTAACAGGAAACATTATATTCCTGTTTGGTGCAAATACAGGCATCTGGCTGCCAAAAGGCTCTGAAGCTGAGATTACCACCTGCAAAACCACTGGCAGCAGATGCAGATACCACACTTTGGAAGGAGAGCACTGTCCCACATTGGGTATGCCCAGAGGCCCATAATGCTGAATTATCAAATCCGAGCTGAATCTTGTTACTGTGAAGGCAGTTTGAATATTCTCTGTGAGCTCAAGGAGCAAAGATGCTATGTAGATGAGTAAAACACCTTGTTTGCTAACTTGAAGTGCAGTTATGCAGGGCCTTGTCCAACCAAAGCAGTGAATACCTCCAAGGACAGGGACAGACTTCTCTGGACAGCCACAGTGTTGTCAGAGCAGCCTCTGGAACAGTATCTCTACCTGAATAGTCCAGATCCATGACAGCAAATAGGACAGGCCATCTCCCCCTTGACTTGTTCAGCTCCACAAAATGTTTGACAGAGCATGTAATTAAAAGATCTACTGAGCTGATATTAACAAATGATACTGAGTAGTTGCCTATCTCATAAGGGGGGTGTTTAACAACCTGTCTCCTCTCCCCATCCTTCCCTGACAAGAGGAACCACCCTTGCCACTTCAGCATGCATTATTAAAGGAGTTATACATCTTGATTTCTCTTTTTGGTGCCTTTATCCTTTTGGATAGCCCTTTGCTGCTGAAGTCTATAAAAACACAATAGTACCTCTGTCCACACTAAAAGTAGCACCACTCTAAGTCTGAATAATTCCCTTCTATCGTGTTTATCAGGTTTCCTGAACGTTAAGAGTATCAAACTGTGGCATCTGAGTAAAGTCTCTCAGAGAGACTGGGCAGTCTCTCATCTGCTCAGATCTGCTCCTTTAAAATTTCTGCAGATTTGGGTATTTTTTCCTATGTGATAGTCCAGATGGATTTTAAAGATAAAGCTCTAATGTTTAGATGCTTTTTGTTTTCGTAATATAAAAATGACAGACAGTAGATCTGACAGGTTACTGAAACCATTCTATTTTCATCTCCCTGCTGAGAAGTGAGATGCTGTCAGAGACATACATGACCTTTGGAAAAAAAACGGGTTATCAAGTTTTAAAATCATAAAAGGAAATCTCAATAACATGGAATACTTCAAGTTATCATTGTCAGTACAAGAGGGCAGATTTAGGCACCATACATCACATCTGTGCAGTGAGGAGAAACTGCATGTTAGAAGTAATCACCTTCTGCTTTTGCATATGCCTGTGACAAATTGAACTTTTCAGTCTCTGGTAACCTGAAGCCATTACCCTGTGCTCTGGGGGAGGAGGATGGCCAGGAGGAGAGGGAGGAAGAGCTTTCCATACCAGACTCTGTGTAATACAGTGTAATTACTGACTTTCACGGCCATTACTTCAAAGAACAGGGACAACATGAAACAAGCAGTCACAAGCCAAACATTACAACCCTTTGCAGACACGCCACCTTTTCAGTCCAGCATACAGAGGGCACAGTCTCCTTTACAAACTGAGGAAAACCAGACCCTGAACAAGGATAAAAATGAAACACCTGAAATAAAGTACAGTATGGAAAAAATTTGTTTGACTGTGAAGTGTTGCACAATGGTTTGTCATATGCTAACATTTTATGCATCCTCCTTAAACAATTCAATTTTAAGTATGCTATTTCTACCCAGGTATTATTTACAACAAACCACAACTTTCACAGATCTGTGGTTTGCTACATAGCATCATTATATAGTATATATACAAAAATATATGTACACAGGTCACAGAAGTAACTGATACTTCCACTGTGCTCAACTTTTCTTTTTCTTCTGAAAAAGAGAATTTTTATTTGTATCTTTTTTAGCAGTAAAGAAAATTGTTAAGTGCCTTAAGTAGGTACACATTGTTCTTGTAAATAATATTGCTAAACATACATTCCTGAAATAATCTTCATAACATATAATAATCCTTACAAGTATCAAAATTATGATAATAAACGTACAAAAAAATGCAGTAAATTCATAGCTGTACAGTAAGACATCCCAAATCAGATGTTTGTCAAAATGCACCTTGTTCTCCAGACTAACAATAATGAGTGAAGGTAAGAGCTGCATCACTCCAGCACCCTCTGTTGGCCTTCAGGCAGCATGAAACTTTGTACATTTGTAATAAAGTCAGTTGTTTGATCACGAAGCTATGACAAAGATTCCTTTACAGAAAAAAACACATGAAAAGAAAACAGAAATCTACTGAGCAAGCCAGTCCTATGCATAAAATCTTCATCTATATACCACAAAACAGTTTAATGTCAGATTACTCAGTATTGCTGGATCTGTCATGAATTCTTCACAGATATTTATAATTGATCTAATTTCAAGGGCAAAATGCTCTTTGCAAGTCCTGTCTGTGTCTGATATTTCTGACAAATACTAATAATAAATAGCACCCTGAATGTAGCTCTCCCCAATAGAAACAACACCTCTACAGAAAGAACAATTCTTTTTATGAAACCTTATTCACAGTGGCTACTGAGGACTAAGAAGGCATACATTATGCAGAATATCATCTACAAAAGAAAGTGTTCCAACCAGGTCTCATCGAGCACACAGAATAAAGTCCAGATGCCAGACACAAGGTAATCTAAATATAAACTCCATACACTGTGCACAGCCAGATGGTGCAATTTCCAGAAGCAAAGGCCCTTAGCCCAGCGAGCCTGGCAGCTGCTTCACAAAGCCGGCTCAGAGCTTTGCTAAGGCAGATGTGAAGTTGCAGTGGGGAGCAGAGAGGAAGAGGAAGGAGGAAGCAGGAGGGCTGAGATGGAGAAGCAGGTGTGCTCCCCTGGCGCTGGGGGAGGCACGGGTGGTAAGAGCTGCTTCCGAGAAAAACCACCCAGGGTGGTTATTTGGGCTGCTGGTCCTTTCTGGCCCCTCAGTGTGTGAGAACAGGGCAGAGCTGCCTGGCTGTGCAGCATGAGGCAAAGACCTGCTGCTTGGCCACCTCACAGTCCTTGAACTGCCACTCAAGAAGAGCCACAAGCAAAGGGGAGGCAGGACACAATGAAATCTTACAGAGCTGTCTGTCTGCTTCCACCAGCCGAGCGGCTGAGTAACTGCCTACTTTATCTCCCTGCGGCTAAGCCAACACTGGCCAGAACCCAAAAAAACAACAAAAGGGCTTTTCTTCACCGATCTTAATGACAGGGAAAAATTTATTCTCAAAAATGTCATCAGCTCTTGCTCCTTTCACTGCCTCTTAACTTCACACCTTTAACCTCTCTACAGTTTTGTATCTCCTTAGTTTTGTTTTCACAGCATCCTGTCTGCTCATCTGAAATTCATACCCACAGTCTCAACACCCTTCCAGGCTCTGCTCTCTGCTTCTCTTCTTTCCCACATGCAGCTTCACATGAATATCTCCTAATATTTCAATGTTTATCAGCTTTAAGATGGTGCTAATAAACAATGATCCATTTGATAACAATCTCCAGAACATGCAGAAATGCATACAAACTTTTTACCAAACAGATCTGTAGAACTATTTCTCAGAAAGCATCACTACCCTATTTCAAATATTTACACACATACTTCTAACTTTGGGTAATTTATATTACACCAGTTCACTGGGATGGAGAAATCAGTTTGATTTGGAATGTCAAGATATGAATTATTAGAGTGAAATATTTATTGCACAGAACAAACTAGAAACTACCTCACAAAATCTGTGCAGTTCATTTGAGGTCACTCAACCAGTCCAAGAAGCCAGAGATGGACCCAAACTGAATCCAGATGCCCAAGCCTCAAGACTGAAAAAAACCCAATACAGCACTTACACTTTCCATTTTCAGGAGCTGCTATTCTGACAGTTATTTTCAGGCATTTATATTCTTGCTTTATACTAGTTTCTGCTGGTAGATTTCTTTCTCTTTATTTGTTTTGTTATTTTAAAACAAATTCGATGCTTCATTTTTTCCATGTTTAAAAAGTCTGGATCCAACCAGTAAATGGCAGGAGTTATTTCCTGTAGGACTTGGCTGTCGTCAGGTGGCTGATTAGGGCTGCAGTAGCCTGTTCAGTAACAGGTTACTTATGCAACCACGTTCGTCTGCTTAGCAACCCCAAGGGTGGGGCTCAAAACAGCAACTGCACCAGTCACATTTTGCAACAAAACGTGGAGGAGAAACAAGAAAAGGAGAGACAGGAATGGGAAGTGCAAGGGGAAATACCACTTTTCTTCATGAGAAATGTAACTTTCTAAGAAAAGAAGGCAACAAACAACATGGAAAAATGAATCAAAAGCGACTAAACTATTTCTCACTCAGAGTGGTAATTAGTTGGGAGATCATAATATGATAATGATTCTTAAGAGAAATAATTCATGCAGAGAACATGTTAATCCCTGCAAAAGATCATGTAAATACTTTGCTATTCTGGAACTAATCTTCCCTTGCCACTGAATGCTGAAAAAATCTTCACTTACAATAAAATCCTGTTAAAAATGTTCCTGGTTAAATAGCTGAATATGTTGAATACTTAAAGAGAAAGATTCAGTACTAGTATCTTTGTGCCAAGATGTTAAATTTTTTTTAAAAGTGGAGGGAAAGATTAAAGATACTGTTGAAAATTTTAGGAATAAAATTAACTAATAATTTAATTTACTAAGTTTGTGCTGGTTAACAATAGGCATAATTACAGGATAAAATACATTACTTTGAAGATTTATAAATAAACATTCTGTGAATCAGTGAAACCAGTACTTCAAACAGTAGTGTATGATAAAAACGCCCCTAATTAAAAATTCCACGAAACTACCCAAAACTATTTAGGTACACAAAATAGTACCACTTCTGTGTTCATAAAAAATTGTTCCAGTTAACGATTTTTCCACCCTCCACAAATTCAAAGTCTTTCTCCATTTGGCCAGGAACTGATTATGTACCACAGAGAAAATAAGCTTAGCTGGGGATGTTGACCACTTGTATTCATATAGAAGTTACATTTTTTATTTTTTAAACTATTTAATGCAGAAAGGAGAAGCATAGCAGCAGGGATGCACTCAGCCAGCCCATGGAGTGCAATGCCACACCAGGAACATCTGTGCTTGCTTCAGAGCAGCTGCACAACGTCAAGCCTTTGGTCTGGGGGCTGGAAGGAGCAGAGCTCTATCAGTTGCCCACATCTACCCAAATAACTGCTCTTCTGAGTGTTTGCTTTGGCCTGGCCAAAAGCTGTGAATTTTGCACATCTGCACACTGATTTGTAAGTCTACAGCTCTGAATTGGTGCAAAAAGCTCAGAAAGGTAGTGTGAGGATTTCTGCTGGTCCAGCTCACACTGCACATGCACCTCCCGCGCTCGTGCTTTCCCCTCATGCTCTCACAGACAACTGGTACTGCTCTTCATTCATACTCAGCTCTCATCCCAACACACTGTCTCTTACACAGGAGCCTTCTCAGGTAACTATGTTGCTTCCCACAGTAAGTAAATGCTTATTTAGTATGAACTACTCATTTAGTAAACACACTAAATGAAGAGTTGAAATGCATCATTCATGTATGGAAACATCATGCTGTGAAACAAACTGATAAACATACCAGCAGGAAGGCACTATTCTCTGGTGTGTTATTATACAGTCTCTAGAGCTCAGCTTGACAGACTGTTTCTTACCAATCATGCATAAGATAACGTGCTTCTTTAACATTTACCTAATCAGTGACCAAACACTCACCTTACTGTATTCCCATATGACCTGACTGCCATTAGCAAAGGCAGTTTTCTATAAAGCATTCTGTGGTCCTATAGAAAAGAAGATAGAGTGATAAAAAATAAACACCTCAACTATGAAAAACTGCTAAGCAAAGGCCGGGATCAACCTTGATTGTCAGCAGGGTGGCAGTACCTGGATTAATGCCCCCCACTGTGATCACTGACAGCTCCAAGCCAGCTCTCTGGAGAGCTCCACATCAATAAATACTTTGAGAGTTAGCACCAATAAATGCCATCCCACTCTAGTTTTAAACTCTCATGACTATTTCATAAGAGAACGTTTCAAAACCCAGCAGTTCTAAATACATTTCACCCCAAAACTGCCTGTCAGTCTTGAATAACTTGTATATGTCAAAGAGCTCAGAAGTGAAAAGGACCCAATAGGACAGTGTTCTAAGAGGGTTCTAATGTCTATGGTAGAAGATTAAACAAACCACAAAAGAACCCCCCAAAACAACTCAACCATCCTTCTATTTCACATTAACTTTCATTGGGGAAACTTGAGCACAGCCAACACAAGAGAGCTAGTGGGACAGAGAAGACTGCAGGATGACAGAATCTGATTTTCCAGCATCAGGACTGATTTCCTCCTGGTGAAAGTGATCACATAATCCATGGCCTCGTTAGCAATGAGGGGACTCAAAACAATAGAAAGAAAGCACTACAGTGCTCAGAAGGTAAGGAATTTTCTACATGTGACTAAAAGGCTTCCTACTGCAAGCATCTCTAATGGTGCATCAGGTGTTGGTTTGTTCACTACAGCAAGACTAAAGGTCCATTTGAATAAAAAGATGAAAAAGAATCCCCTTATTAAAAACCTCTAATTTTTAATTGGAGACAAAAATCTAATCTTTGATGTGGCTGGCAGCAGTAGTATTCAGACAGGAACTACTACTTTTGTTTTGTTAGTTTTAATTAAATTTAATTTCTAAAATGGCATTTTGCTAAGTAACTTTCCATTTTCTGAACTTCCTCCCCACTCTGTTTTGATTAATCAGATATGGAAGCAACTTCAGTGGCCCAGACAATGGGTCATGCAACTTTCAGTAAATAAGCTCTGGATGAAACTCTTCCACAGTCTGTAAAACATCCTGAACAAGATTAAGACCTAAACTTTTTCAACTTGGAGGCAAAAGCATGAAGAACAACTTGAAAGATGGGTACCAAAACGTGTAGAACAGAAACCTATTTTACAGAGACCCTTTCAAGATCTGCAAATATTTTGTCAGCAGCTAAGTAGTTTAAGAAAAGAAACAAAACACCCACTTCAGCCAGTACTCCCCCTTCATGTCATTAAATTAGCCATCTCTTTAGTTTAAATTTCCTATTGTCTAACTAATACGCAATTTTTTTTGGAACAGCATTACCTTTTTCTTTTTCCATCTCAAGTAACTCTTCAGCATTTTAGATATAAGAGTAGAAAGTTTTTTAGATAGAAGAGTAGAAATTGAATAATAAATATAAGTAACAACCAAACAAGGTCCCTCCTTGACTTATCCATCTGTTATGTCTTTACACTTAAAGTACACCCATTCAGAGTGAATAATTAACAATAATTATAATAATAATAATAATTAAGAAGACAAACAAAAATAGCATATAAGTCAATTTTAGTTGTAATACCAATCAGCTTACAGCCCACTTGCTTATTAAAATACTTAAAGCAAAAAAAAAGACAGAAAAAGAAATACAAAACAAAACTGCAGGTGCTTAGACTTGATAATATGAGTGCTCTGAATAATATGCTTAGTGAGTGCACTTTCTAGATGTTATGCAGATGGCAATCTCAAAAATTAAATCAAGAATCAGAATCATAAAGATTTCCAAAACAATAAATTAAAACCAGACATTCAGTTGTAAAATTATTTTTAAAATTACTCCCTTTAGGAAAATTAAACAATTCAGAAACTATCTCTGAGGATGCCTTTATGCAAATCAGTATTGCTTTTTTTGGCTGTACAATAAACTGCTGTTAATCATGCTGCCAGCAATCTGCTTCAGAATAAAGCAGACAATTCCTTATTCGAAATTTACACCAACAAAATGAGATGAACATGCATCTTGACTAAACAACCTTCTCTCAAAGGTATTAATAGTGAGTCATTAATGTGTTGCTCTTCGCCACCGTGCTCAGAAGATCCAGATCTGTTTGTCTCTGACAGTGAAGCCTCTGATAAATGTCTACCACTCTATCATAAAAAAGGTGGGAAAACTACATGATACAGTTCCAAGATTTGAGAGGGAAACTTGAGAATGTCTGTGATTTGCAATACTCGGTACTATCTGCCTTTCTGAAAAGTAACCCAAACTGAACCAAATCAAACCACCACTTATAAATATTAACAAATGCATGCAACTTGTGATAATGTTCCCCTGTATGCAAATCACAGACACTAACATATACAGAATTCATTTACTGATGCTTAGCAGCCTATATGGGAAATAAGGCATAGGATAGGAAAAAGTATCTAAATTCTTTGGCAATATCTAATAGAAAAACAGCAAGTACCAGGTACCAGAAATACAGGCCCAACCCTTCACTCGTCTATTAAAAAGAAGATACCACCTTTGCCTTGTTGGAGATGTGAACACAAAACAGATTTCAATGCTGCCATTTTTTTCAATATGTTACTTTGAAACTTCTGAAGTTCTAATTAAGGAAAATAATGGTGCCGTTTTTATGGAATTACACAGCTTTCCTTCATCATGTGTAATTTTGAAATATAATTTTAACTGACCAGTAGACCTCAAAACCCAGCCATCAGCTCCATTCAGCAGTGCCTCACAGGACAGTGAGGGACTGGTGCACCTCTGTTGCCAGCACCATGACCCTAGCTCAGTGCAGCACATGAGGAACTACCGACTGCAACATCCAGAGGGGAAACTTTGCAGCCCCCAGACTTTCATTTCAAAGGGATGAGCAGGAAGGCAAGGACCAAACAGCTGCCGTTCACTGAAGAGTCTCCCATTAATGATGGGGCCATGCTAAAAGATAAGTGCTTTTTAATTTTGAGGATAATTACAGTTATTAGCTTTTGATCTGTATCATTTTCACTTCCATTTTAATTGCCGAGCTAGAACTCCCCTCTCGCAAAAAAATATCCTTCACCAGTCTGTTCTCAGAGGTGTATTTATCAAGTTCACATTCCCCAATGACATGTTTATCCGAGACCTTCAAGGTACTGGAAAATCCTACCCTTTTTTTGCAATTAATAAGGACGTTTCTAAATATCAAATATAACACTGACTGAAGAATGCAGGGGGAAACACAACCATTCTACATCAACATCTGTTTGAAGAGGACCTCATGAACTATTATTATTACATCTACATGGATTGCTGCTTCAGACAAATGCCTCTTTCCTTTTCTGTATAAATCCATTTTTAAAGCATTGTGCAGGTAAGTATGCACACAAGTATGAAAAGCACACAAGTTTGGAGTAGTTTCTTCTACACAGACCATGGTTGGTCTGTATAAAATATTCTATACATAAAACACCAATGTACTTGATTCAGTTCTGGGACAGGCAACAAAAATGTAGTGTGAAACTCCAATCTTAAAATGCATTGGTCTGTGGAAAATAAGAATATTTAGGCATACTAGAAACCAGTTGACAAAAAATATGCTGATCACTTTAATATGTATCAAGTACCTCAATGATCCTCTGTTCATATTATCTTTAAGGAATTCAAGCCCTTTCCCTTTCCTTTTAGCTTTTATGTCTTGATTCCTTTGTAATCATCAATGCCAGTTTGTCTATTTTTCAACAGGAAAAAGCACAGGAAGCCTGTGCAGCTTTATAAGTTAATGAAAGAAATCAAGTGCCTCATCATGTAATACAAATCCAGACTTTTTGTTACTTGCAGTATGCTACTCATTATTCTAGGCAGTAAATGAACTAAAATTGAACCTGATACTGATGTTTGCCATCATTCTTTAAAGTATCTCTCAATTCTAACCTTTAACAATTGCCATCACTGTTTCACAGTAACTATTGAACTAGCTTTGGTATATGGTCACAAGCTGCTTATAACTTAACAGAGACTAACCTTATTTATAACTTACGCTAGCAAACATGCAGATGTTTCCTTTAAAGATTACTATAAAATGCCCTGCAAACCTGATGCATCAAAAAAGTGAAAAAAAAAAATTAATCATGCAGTATTTATACAGGGATTAATCCATACTCATCATTTTCCCCCTGCTAAGTAATTTCATTCAGCAAGCAGGAAAAACAACACCATCAGCCTCAGGATTGTTCTATACAAGCCAAATTCATGTATTTTATTTATTTTAAAGGGCTAATTAATAAGGAAAAATAACTCTTGCTACTGAGATTTCTAAAAAGAAATTTATGAGATGTAAAGTTTGCTTCAGGGCAGAGAGACTATATTTAGAACTATTGTGTATGTTCACTGATTTCCATCATACATTTACAAAACCCACACATTCATTAAGCAGAACTGTTCATAAAGGCAGGATGCCTGCAGTTATTTTCTCTAGTAGATCTACATGTTTACCCCAGAAAAATGCTTTCCATTACTTTACTCAGACACCTTTGCAAGAATAGTCAAATTTTTATCTATTTTTATTTTAAGCTTTATCAGGACTTGTAACTACTGCTCCTTTATTCAAGATAGCCTAAGAGATCTTACTAAATTACTTCTAAAGATGTAAAAATTACATGACTAAACCCAGAAGGAGGTAAGGACACAGGCCCAAAGTTACAACTTATCTTACTGAATTTTATGATAAATGTTCTTATTTATTTGTGTTCTGTATTCAAGAAATATAGTAATACATGCAGGCTGGCCAAATATATCCCACACTTACAGCTTTCCATTTTGGAACTTTTTGGTTTATGCCCAAATTTTCAATATTAGCACTGCAGTAACTGTATATTTATGTTCTTCCACACGTAAGCCATTGGTACTTTACCTGAACGTTCATGCAAAAATCTGTCAGTCTGTGCTAATGTGTTTCTCCGAGCTTTTTTAAAGTAAAAAGCATGCATGAACATCAAAGCACACGCTGCAAATGATTGTTTCTAATCTTAGATATGTATCAATTATTCACTAGCTTGTTCTTCTTGCCTTTTATCATATAGACTTCACCATGGCAACACTATTCTTCCCTTCCTAGCCTTAATCAGTGAATCTGTAAACTAATGTTAGAGCTGGCTTCTGGATTACTTAAAATTCTGCTTATTACACCATGAACATAGACATGTCTCTCTTATTACATACATCATGAACCCTACACAGCTTCCAGGATATCAATAAATTTTCATTTGCTTAGCAATATTGAGATGGCAACTGTCTAAGAACCAGCCAGTTCCTCTCTTACTGCTAAATACAAATATCTAGCTTTGAGTTACCACTAGCAAAATCCAGAATGGATTTTTATGTCTGGATGCAATAGTTTGGATGCAATACTTCTCCTATGGTATTTTCACAAACTGGGAAATGGTTGTGCTTCCAAAACCCATAAACTCTAAAGTCACTCTTCAGTTTTAGAACGATTTCACTTTTTTTCAGCAAGTCCCTTAATTTAAATATGTCGTATCAGACAGTCATCTTGGTATGATACAATTGTTTTCTTTCTGCTTCTTTATGTTTTCCAGCCTTATTAAGCATATATGTACACATATAAATACATCTTTTCCTAGCTCATTTGGGCCAAGCTATTTTGTCCCTTTCAGCAATTTTTTTCTTTTTAATTTCTCTCTTTTTGTCTAATTAGCTCTTTCTTCACCCATTTCCCCTGTGTTTCTCCAACACTCGTGATCCTGTTAATTCTCGCCTTCTTTTAGCTGTTCCATCACACAATCATGCTTCCTTTCCCCTCCAGACTGTGAAAATTGTTTACGTAGCTCATTAATCCAGTAGAGACATCTTTAATGCTTTAGCACTGCAAGGTTTCTCCCCTCACCTTGTAAAGCAGAACAGCCAACATTTCTTTTTTCCCAACTCTTGCTTTTCCACAAAGGTGTTCAAAGTGTGATACCTCTGCTGGGGTCTCTAGGGAGCACTGGTTAAAGTTATGCTTCTGAGCATCTCATTATCATCCTGGCAGCAATTTCTAAGGTTTTTATAACATATAAAAACCTTAATAAGTAAAACTCTAACTACAGTATTAACATCACAAAAGCTGTGATATACAGAATTCATATCCCTTCCCAGTAAGTCCCTAATATTGTTCCCATATTGCTCCTGGTTAAAATTATGAACTGTGTGATATTTCCCTTAAACATTCCTTATCTTCACCAGTTAAAGGAAGCTGTTTCATGACCACAAGACTGGCAAAGAGGGCTGTTCATTGGCTGACACTGAATACTGTCAAGAGTGCTCCACTCCTGTTGTTTGGGATGTATAGGACTACACTCTGTGTCACCTTCAAGTGTCAGCAGCCTCCCATTGGTTTCAGCTGAGATGGAATTAATTATCTTCTTAGTAGCTGGTACAGAGCTGTGTTTTGGATTCAGTATGAGAATAATGTTGACAATGCTGTGATGTTTTGGCTGTTGCTAAGTAGTGCTCACCCTAAGTCAAGGACTTTTCAGTTTCCCATCATCTGCCAGTGAGCAGGTACACAAAAAGCTGGGACAGAGCATGACTAGGAGAGCTGACTCAAACTGGCTAAAAAGATATTCCACACCACAGAACATCATGACCAGTATATAAACTGGGGGAGTTGGCTGTGGGGAGGAAGGTTCAAAATACTACTGAAAAATGCATGCAAATTAGGATTTTTAAAATACTTTTTCTTATGCATCAGTGACAAGGTCACCACACCTCCACATTTTGAGCCAGCCAGCCATGTACACATTCCAGAGTTAACCACAATGCTCCATATGTGACTATAAACCAGTGCATTATACATATTTTAGAGAGCAGAAGCTGCTCCACCAGCAACAGAAGGCCCTAGGATTACACTTACAGTTCAGCTCAGCTTACACACAGAGTAAACTTCTCCTGCTGCAGCTTCCTTGCTCCTGCACAAACACCAAGTCCCTACCTTTCAGTGATCTCCTCAGAGCTTGCCAAGGAACTGGATGAGCCCAACCACACACACGGCACAAAACTTGGGCTCTTGACTCAATCTCCACATTCATACACTGGGTAGCACGTGCACCAAATGACATTAGGAGCCATTTCTTACCACGCAATTTGCACTATTTACAACCATGGATTATAATGAAGTAATGAAGTGCAGTACTCTCAGATCACAACACAATTTGACTACAAGACTTTGAAGAGATGGTCTCAGACAGCCAAGCTCACTTGGCAAATATGTTGCACAAACCTAAGACAATAAGGTTCCAGAATGTGAACTTGGAATTGTTTAGACTCCTGTTCTAACTTCTGTCCAAAAGGAGAAATGTTCAAGTCTACCTATACAAATTGTTTTTCCAAACTGAATTACAATGGTAAAGTAACTATTCATGCAAATAAACAGGATTTTTTTAATAAAAGCCTAACTACAGGAACTGAAAATACTGAAGAATTTCTAAAAGAAGTACTGAAAGCTATCAGCATCCTCAAATGAGACCTTAAGCTTAGCATGAAACTTAAGAGTTTATTTTAAAAACATGGAAAATACTTCTTTAGAGAAGAAATGTTTATTTCAAGAAACATCAACTAAATTACACTGCTATTTGAAAATCCTGCCTTGAAGAAATTTGTCTATTTTTTATGTAAAAGATGCTATGTTTGTTATCTTTCACTCTGACCACCAAGTCTCAATAATCTCTTTGTTTAAGTAGTAAAACTACTATGATGAATATTAAACAAGACTATGGTGAAAACTGTTATTTTCCCATTTAAACTAACTATTAATTTTAAGTGTAGTTTTCCTTCTAACCAGCATTGAAATCCTCAGGGCTTTCTGAATCATGTAGCCCGATAATGGAGACTTAGTATGGGGATTTTTTATCTCAATTGTACAGCAATATTCCACAGCTGATATTCAGAGGTGTGAGGTTATATAAGGCAAGCTAGAGTGGATTTATTTTCAATCTTTAAAAAAAAAAAAGATTAACAACACACCTACCACAATCTGCACTATACATACTAATTAAAACTTAGTTGAGTTTTCAGATCTTTTAGAAAAGAAAAGGCCAGACAGTTACTGGATGCAGTACATTCTGGTTGTGACTGATAGGTTTAAGTGGAAATTAAATAAAAATGAAGTCACTCCAACTAAATTAAAAATAGCAACACTATCTATTCAAAGACAGATATGACAACACTCCAAATTTTGATATTTTGATCTGAAATATTACTTGTCATGATAACTGGACCCAGTCCAAATTGCTATTAAAGCCTAATGCACTCAGTGATGTTGAGCGGGATTGGTCCTTCCTGCCTCAGTGAAGATATTCTTCCTACACTTCCTGCAGCAGTGATGAATTTAAAAGAGTTACAGTAGAACAGCCTATATCTTAAAAGTTCATCAAATGATGTTCCTTGCCTCTTTAATAGCATCAAATGCCATAAAATTTCCAACCTTAGTATTTTTCCTCAAGACATTTCAGAGAACACGTCTCAAATTATTAAGATAGTGTAGCTCTGGGATACTGTAACAACTTTACATGTCTTATATGACTTTAGACTCTTGATTTAGTTTCACACACAGACACAAGCATCCAGTGCTCTTTTGAGACACTGAAGATGTGAACCAGGGAGGATACAGATCTCACATGTGTAAAATTAGTTACCCTTTCATGGCCTTGCTTGGGATAAACGAAACTAAGAGACCCTGAAATCTGTTCCCCATCCCCCCAAATACTGAAGAAATTTGAACATGCTTCATGAAACAACAATGGTTTTAAAGCATTTAAGCTGGTAAATAAACAGGCAGAGAGAGAAAAAGGTATTCTAACAGATCAGTCTTAGCTAATTTACCTACATCTTGTGTAAAAATTAAGGAGACTTGCTAAAGAATTGTATTACACAATATCATGCCCTAGCTGGTCACCAGAATGCCTATGATTAGCAACTTTAGCTTCTGAGTTTAATTGACTACATATAAAAGAATACAAATAAGTATTTACACAGAGATGTCAGAGCGTTTTCAGGTATGAAATGGAGATCACAACCCAGTAACATTA
Source organism: Anthoscopus minutus (assembly GCA_013399455.1). Taxonomy (NCBI): domain Eukaryota; kingdom Metazoa; phylum Chordata; class Aves; order Passeriformes; family Paridae; genus Anthoscopus; species Anthoscopus minutus. Next base: position 12,933 of record VWYI01012888.1, on the reverse strand, counting down.
ACTACAGAAAGTCCCAAATTCTACTTTTAACTTCCATGGATTTATACACAGCTGGGTGAGAGGAATGACAAATGAACTGCAATGACTCTTGCCCTCTTTGACAGTTATGTAAACTAAGCTGGTCAGTTTATTGAAAGCAGGCACACTGAAAGCATGAAGTCATTCAAGTTATGCTGGGACAGAAAGCACAGACTGAAATAGGTTGATTTATCAGTCAAACCCACAGCATTTTTTTTGGTTCATTCACTATCTAAGCACAACTTACTGTATTAGGAGACTTCATTAAATAGATCAAAGATAATGGGCTGTATATCAGATTGGGAAAAAAAACAATTTCTTTTCAATGGTTATTAACACAACACACGCTGGTACAAAGCACAGACTCTTCCAGTATGACCAGAGTAGTTTTTCACCTTGTGGATCTTCTTGCCGTGGCATCATTAAGTCACAGCTTATTGAGAAAAAATTTCTAGCCATCAGAATTTCTGCTAGCAAAGAAGCACCTGTGGTGCTGAGGAACACCTGGGCATGCTCACTCTTCAACGCTTTGTAACAAACAATCAAACAAAAGAATAAAATTGCAGTATTGATCAAAATGGCAAAATGGCAGCAATGATGAGCCAAATATTATAGTATAGAGAGCAAATGTAGTATGGCAAAAGTTTCCAGCAAGAACTCTTGACAAGCCAACACAGATTCAGTCCAGCTGCTTGTAAGACTGGTTTAGCAGGCAAAAAGAAATTCTTCCTGCAGCTACCATACTGTACGAAGAGCATCCTTTGGTTCACTGCTCCTTTGTCCTTAGAGCAGCCCACCTGTTTTGCAGTGACATGCTTCTGCTTTGATCAGGAGCAGGTCTAGAGACTGGAAACCCACCAGCAGCATGACAGCTTTGTGGTAAGGCCAGTCATTTCCACCTACTGTTGTTGGTACTGGATCTTTGATGTTTATGAGCAGCTCCCATTTCAACAGTAATTGTAGGAATCACTAAAGAGTGACCAAACAGCATCATTAACATGGCATAATTTTTTTAATTCTGAAAAATGCAAGAATGATTGACTTGGAGTAAAACTGGATCCCTCACAAATATATCTATGAAGCATATCTGAGAATACTTCAAAAGGGTATATGCTGGAATCAAATAAATAAATGAATATTTTCTCTCCTAGTCTGTATAGAGAGAGCTTCAAACACAAGATCTGTGTCTGCTACTGGAAAAAATGCTGCTGGGAGGAATGTGTTAAAAAGTCAGACTGGTGAGGAGGACTGTAAATTGCTCAAATGACCTTGCATCTGGAATAGCCCTTGCTAAACCCGTGTGAACTGCAGGCCAGTGATTCTCTAGCATTGTACCAAAACTCAACAGTGCCTCTGCTGGGTATTGTTGTGGGATGCCCTAGTTAGTGAGGTAATAGAAATAAATTTATTCTTTGTGATCTGGCTGAAAATTTGTGGTTGCACTACCTGACAATGTTATCTCATGCAGCATGGTACCTTGCCCAGAGACACAGCAGGAAGAAACTTAAGAGGTCATGGTGGTGATTCCTCAGAGACAGAGGTCTGAAATGAAGCTGGTATTTGTTATAGTTAGGCTGTACCTCCAGTGCTTTATACTATGAAGTGATGTTTGGTGTCTGGAATTATGAAGATCTCCCAGCCCAAAACAGGCACAACTCAGCCATTACTTCTCATGGGCATGTGACACAGGTTACTGAGATGTTCTTTTGCTAAATGAAGGCTTACAAGATAACATGGAAACATGCTTCAAAAACAGTGATGTGGGTTTGTCACTCTTCTCTGTCAACAACATCCTGCAGTGCGGAAGCTCAAAGAAAGAACACTTTGCTCACCCCTGCCCTCAAAAATTTAACTCTAAGCTTCATTAATCACAGAGTTCCCACTGAAAGGAATACAGGAACTATCAAAATAGCTCCTACAAGTGCTACATCTAATCCAGCACACTGTCTGTTCATTAGCCTGTAGCAGATGGTTTGACAGAAGGTGCAAGAAATTCGTCAGTGGACAATTCTGGATTGGGAAAGTGTCTCTTCAGTTGCTCCATCTAGTTTGCTCGTATTTTGAAGTGCAAGGATTTACAGACGGAAGAACTTCAAGAATACTTAAATGCATAAATTGCATTTAAGCATGAAATCTTTTGTTGTAGAAATAATAGCATCTTCTCACTGCTCAGATATTTTTGTCAGTTAATTACATAAAGACACACTATCTAAAAAAAGTTCTTACATACTTGAAATTTTTTTATTTTATTACACAGACTTTAGTCTTTCATCAAAAAGGATAGGGAGAACACAGAATTCCTTTTCCTCATCAAGGTTAGTATTCTGCATATAGCTTTAATGAGGAAAGTTGAATCTTCTCCATCTTGCTTTATATGGAAAGTTTTCCAAAGCCTATTTATTATTGCTGACAATCTCCAGCTTCAATTTCTACTCTCTTTCTTGACTGCAAATGGCTTCACATAAAGAGAGATCTCCATGTCTTTGCTCATAACTGGTTAGGTCAGGAAAAAAATAATTGCAGGGCCTGGCTTATCTACCAAGCCAGGTAGGATATTGACTCTGATGTCCCAATGATGTATACGTATTTTATTTTATTCCCTTTGTCAAAAAGTAGAATGTAATGTATATCAACACTGAATTTCACACAACACAAACTTATTCAGAATCTTCTGTAGTTTCTGCTAAGCAAAGCAACCTGCCATTCTCAAGCATATTGCTATTAACTTTTCACCTAGCACAGTACTCAACCAATAGGTAGCAGCTTAACTATTGCTGTTTGCATTCTTTTTCAAACACAGCCTTTTATTATGAGAACAAAATGCTAATTTACAATTTTAACCTACTCTAACTACTACTGTAATAATAACATAAACTGTATACTAAGAACTAGCTGCCACAGCAATGCTCAAATATGGCTTACATGGCATATTAAGGATATATCTATTCTTCCCCATCCCCCAAAGGGGAAAAGAAACAACAAACCACCTATGTGATTTATGTAAATCTTTGAAAATGATTAGGTAACCAGCTTGGCCATTTCTTCCTTTCCCTCACCTTTTAATAGTGGCAGAAATGAGAAGAGTAATAATATTACAGAATGCTTCAGACATCATTTAAACAGGGCTCCTTCTCAGGTGGATTCACTGGCCTGAGGACCATCAGACTTTCATCAGTCACAAATTGTTCTAGAGTCCTGGAGGCAGCACTGTGGATCCTCCCAAGGGATGGGGAACATAATCAGATTGTTTAAAGAATGGACACTCATTTATGAATAGTGGGACTGTAAATCCTGTTACTATATACCTCAAAGCTAGGTATTAGCATGTGAATTACTAGACCAGAATTATTTAGGGAAGAAAGACTCCACTACAATAGTTACAAGGCAGAAGAAAGAAAGTAGTCATAGGAAAAGGGTGGCAGGGAAATCACCCTAAAGACAATGAAAAATAGCCAGCTACAGCGACATTTACTTTCCACACTGTTCTCTCCCCTGACAACTTTGTATGAACTAAGGAAATTTTAGTCTTTTGCATTTATTATTATAAATATATTAAAAATCCCCCTCACTCTTTAAAAATGCTTATAAATTTAAATTGTAAATTCACTCAAAATTCCGTGGAAATCCAGCAAAAGTTGATCATGTCATCATATTAAAGTTGATCATGTCAGACATAAGAATATGTTCTTGCCTGTTCCTTTTGGCCTCTTATTTCTGTAAATTGCATTAGCATTTGCTAATGAAATTAGCAAAATTAGCTGAATTATTGAAATTAGCTGATACCTAATGCAGAATTCAGATTAAAACATCCTTCCCCATCCCAAACAGAGGAAAAAAAAGAACCTCCTAGACCACAGCCTTTGGGCTCTGAAGTGGTATTAAATTAAAATACAAAAATAGGAACCTTAAGCAATGTAACTAGGCACAACAAGAATTCAAGCTGGTTTGTTGCCAGTTAACACTATTAAAAAAAGGTCAGAACCAAATCTAACCCATAGTCATGCCCCTGTGGGAAATATGCCTTCCTCTGGACCTTATTTCCTGCCCAGCAATCTTCAGCCACTTCCTCGGGCAAAGAATACCCACATAGTTTCCTCCGAGGACTAATAAATAATTTAGAACGACTTGTTCTAAATGACATCACTGAGAATTGGTATTTCCATAAGCCTATATACAGCTTTAGCACCCTGAAAATCTTTTATCAGGGAACAAAAGGCAGTACAAGAAGCCATCCTGAGCACCAAACCAACTCTTTATACTGCTCACCACTCAGCTTGTCCATGGATCAGGATTCACGCCCTGTACAATGCAGCTGCTCCCGGCTGTGCTCAGCTGAGCAACGTGGCCAGGACCAGACCTATGGTACAGATGTAGCTGCTGAGGACTGATTTCTGCTGGGGGCAGACCCACTCTTCTCCAGCTCCCCAACTTTATCAGCACTTCTCATTTGCTCCCTCCTTCCTCCTCCTTGTTACACCTCAGAGGCTGATCCAGTTGGATCATAGCTTCCTCGACAGTAGCTGACCTTCTCTCCCCATTTCAGAAATGTTCAGTCTGACCCAAGACAACAGTCAGGGTTAAATATACAGGCAGCTGTTCTCCAGTCTTTTTATGATAGCACAATAGCAATGTTTTCTAACAAGATACACTATGTGTACAAAGCATGAAAACAAATTGTGTATTTTTACCTTCCTAGATGATGTTAGTAGTCATTTCGGAACTGCAAGAACAAAATAAAATATTTATTTGTGTTCTGAAGGGCGCCTGCCTGAAGAGACTACTGTAAATGGCTATAGTTGTTTTACTTGCCATGCTTAGACTGGGGAGAAAAATACCACTGCAGGATTATTAAGCCTGTGTGGTGACAGAAAGTCCTTGCTGTGTAAACCCTCCAGTATTGTTCCTAAACAGGGAAAATCAGCCATACAGAATTCTCATGTGATTCTGACACTGCTTGTCCAGGCTTATAAAGTATTTGACTTTATCTTTTTATGAGAGAAACTTTGAGAAGTGAAGATTCAGGCTTAGATGATTTACAGCCAGCAAATTAGTTACAGCTAACAAATTGTGCAATGAAATCTAAGAAGCTATTCCCTTTTGAAGAATGTATTCAAATTAGGATATTCAGAGGTTTATGCTCTACTTTGACTGAGACACCAATGATTTTCAAAAGGCTTTTCCAGCCCTCATTTGCGTCCCCATATATGGCCATTTCTTCCCCTTCATTCTTTATTATGCTCTTCATTCAATCCATCTCTATCCAATCTCATCCTTCCAATGCCTTCCTATCAATCTATCAAGTTTCCTTAAATTAAAAATTACATTTATTTTTGCAATCTTTGCTTTTATCTCCCTTTTCGGGATTTTACTTCTCATTTCCTGTTTTTACAGTAAGACAACTCCTGAGAATGTACAGCATGTCAATACCAATAGCACACTTCACAGTCCTGCAAGGTTTAACTGTGATTGATCATTATGGACAGAAAACAGTTTTCTATTCTTCTTCCTGCAATTAAAGAAGTGGGATATTGATTTTAATTTGTTATGGAACAACTTCCTATTTGGATGGTATGGATTAATTTCAAGAAGACTTGTGTAATATGACTTCCAGAACAAGATTGCTAAACGACACTGCAACAGACCAAAGCTGAAATAACACATCATAAAAAAATCTGAGACAAACATTGCGTTGGAGTATGTGACTCCACAAGTTTTTCTAGTAGGGGAGGCAGGAGCCTGGTATTTACAGTGTACATTAAAGCTACTCTTCTTTACAGGTGACCCAATCCTACATGTGACACTGCACTCCTTGTACAAACTCTTGCAGACGTTCAGGATAGTAAGCTGTAGGATATCAAGTAAAGGATATTAAGTAAAATAAACACTCATCAAAATGTCTTGCCTGAATGAATTGTAGCTATTACTGCTTACAAAATATCCATGAAATCTTAGACTTTAGGGGAAAAAATGTGGGTCTGACGGTTATTAAAAATAAGTCAGTATTTTTAGAAGTATCCTACTAACACTAAACATCGTAAGAATTATTATCTGGTTTCAGCATAAGTTTTAAACTTTTCATACACAAATTATTTTCTTTTGGGGGACATATCTCTTTAAGGAGAGCACTAGAATCCCAAGTGCCGCAGAATAATTGAAATACAGATTTCAGGTCTGCTTTGCTAAAGCTAAGAGGCTTATACGATCACGAGGCTTGTGAACATCTCTCTCTTCCCCTCCCAATAGTTTTGAACTACTTGACAGATATTACTGATTTTTGACAGGATAGCAACCTCCAAGGTAGTTAAATTGTTACATGCTTTACAGAAACAGATGGCCAAGTGAAGAACAAGCCTCTGACAAACAGCTCCAAGAGATGTCCTGAATGAGATGAAGGCTGGAGTATGCATTCACATCATATTACATATTAGCAGAGTCCACATGGAGAGAAATTTTACCATGCCATCATAATAAAAACACTGATCATAACCATCAGAGGAATCATAAAATAAAAATTCATAAGAAAATAAGCTTTACCAACTCCAGACTTCACATGAGGGCATACTTGCTCTTAATGGTAATCACGTTTAATCAGGAGACAGAAGAAATAGGCAAATATAATATGAAAGATGTGACTAATGTTATTTTAATTTTCAACTTCTAATAAAGGTAGTCTAATGAAACTATTAATAGCCAAAACAATCCCTCTCTCAGAACATCTATTGCTACTAATATCCCTAACAAGCAATGCATGCAACTTTTTATATATGTAAGATGAAGATTTTTAAGATACTGAAAACGTTCATTCAATAATAATCAAGTTGACAGTTTATCTATAGATTGCCCAGATCCATTAAATAATTTCTGAACAAATGCTAAGCATACAGCTTTCCTTCTAACTCATTTCAAATGTCATCATGCTGTGTGGAAAAAGAAAAAAAAAAGCGAGACTGATGAATTCTGTGAAGTCTGTTAAAATTGCCTTTTAAACAGCAATGCATGGAATCACCAACTTAGGAATAGTCTAGGCAGCTACAGTTCAATTACAAACAATTATGTTACTTGTTGTCCGTCATTTCACCCTCAATGCCAACACTACAGCATCATTTGTGATATTTCATCATATACACAGAGGTTAAGGTCATGCTCTTGCCTAGCAATACTGAGCTTGTCAGTCTTGAAAAGTAAGCCTGTTTACATCATAGGAGAAATTTAGCTTGCTTTCCGAAAGTACCAGTTTGCATTTTCCTTATGCCAGGTACACAAGTATGCAGTATTTTTTCTGAAGAACAATATAATCTAGTCAAAGTATTTTTGCTTTTGCATGGAATCAGATTTTTAATAAAGACATCTGAAAGAAAATGTTCATGATGTAGCAGCTGATATCATCAAGTTAAAAAAGCCAAACGTCACTGCATTGTTGTTATACAGCTTGTCAGGTACACATAAAATGATCACAGTAAAAGTCCTGAAGTGAATGAATAGAGGTGTTCTGTTTCCAAATAAAGCCTTCCACAAGGTGAGACAAAGATTCTTTTTCAGGGATCTGTTGTGCAAAAAGCCTACCTCTGAAAACTAATTTCTGTTTAAATAAGAATACACCTATCATTTAACTTAAAAGACAGCAATTAGTGCTGCTGAATGTCTTCTGCTCCCTTACAAGTGGAGTGTCTCGAGAAGTTCCAACCTTACTTCCAGTTTGGAACCCCATGCCAAATTTGTATGCTCTGTCATGGCCTGGTATGAAGGTCTTGCAATTGCTGCTCCAAGACAAACTACATATTATGATGCAAAGAATAAAATAAATCCACATCCTAACAATAACTCTTTACGATGACTACTGACACTTGTACTTAAACTCCATTCAAAGCACTCTAATTACCTGTGCTCTTATGTAACTGAAAGAAAACAAAAAGCTCTACCATGAAGCATGGGCTAATATTTAATAGACATTAATAATACTATTTGTAATATCATATTTTATTCATGCTCATTTAAAAATATGTTAAAAGGTTTATGAATCTCTTTTCCTGAAGCAGAAATTTCCAAGAAGTAAGTCTAAAGTATGACCGTAAACACCTACTACATTTTTAAGCCTCCTTTTAGACATTTGCCTAAAGCATTTAAGAACATTTCTTAGTTGACATGGATAATACAACAAAAAGATGATGAAAGCAATGATTTTTATCAGTGCTATTTTGAGAAAGAAACTTCAGTTACTAGGGACAGATATCCAGGTTTTAAATTCAGTTCTCACCTCCTGTGCCTGTAGTTCCCAGAAATTCTCCCTTCGTTTCCCTAGCCTGACACTGCCATCTATAGCAGTCTCGTGCTTGCAGCACTGATGAGAACAGAATGTGTGGTCATGTTGCAAACACAAAGCATTTTGTGAAAAACAGGTTTGGATTGTACATTAGTACAAATATTAGTGACCAGTAGCTTAAACTGGTGGAGCTTTCATAGGATTAACATAGTCTACTGACTTGTCCCTGAAAAGGGAACTCTTGAGCAGGAGCAACAGCACTCCTTTCGGGGACAGTTGGTTGCATATGTGCAAATAATGGATTTCTTAATTGAAAAGAGAAATGTGAAGCTATCCACCACACACAGAAGCTGTGGGAACACTGATTTGGAGCTGCACTATCTGTAATTTCAATCAAAGTTCCAACACGTAAGTCCTCAAACATAGCATGGAGCCTGTAGGAGCTTGTGGTAGGAACTGCAGAATTTTACCATTTCAAAACCTTCCATGGGGCTGCATTTGTAATAAAGTTCACAAAAAGTCATAAAAAATTCCCAGTTGATAATATGATGAAATTTATACTTAGACTCACAGGTATTCACTGAATAATGCTGACTGGTGCCATTCCACCTCACAATGGCAAGTTCATAAACACATACTCATACAGCACATAACCTATTCTTACCAGAAGCCATCACCACCAAGAATCTAAGAGTATTCATAAGCAATTGTTTAGAATAAATGAGAGATGATAAGCATCCCTCATTCAAGATGATATGATACTGGAATTAATATACAGGAATAGACTGTACTATAACAATGCTTTTTTACCCCAATTTTTAAGTCAAGCCCAGAGCTCAGGAGACTTAAGTTAGTATGCATCAGGCTTTTTTGTAGATGTTGTTTATATTTCTAATACATGAACATTCACTAGGACAGTTGTTGGAGCACAAACTTCACACGTTTTCCAAGTCCAAAATAAAAGACCTAATTAGCAAGTACAGGCATGGTCTCTACAACAATTTCACAAGAGAAACTGAGATACACACCCCAGACCTTCCTACAGACTGGTGATAATGGCATTCTCTGACAAACACTTTCTTCCAGACCTTGCTCCAACACAAACAGAAAAGCAATCTGCAGCTGGGCAGGTTTCACACCCAGGTGAGTGTTGTCACTACAGTTCAAACTAGAAACTTTGTGGGAACAAGAACCTCTTTTTCCCAAATGTCACACTAGCCCCAAGCATTGAATCTGGTGGAAAATATTAAGTGAATTTGGCCCGAGTATGGCAGCAAGCAAGCAAAAAAAACACCAGCATAAGCTATCTGCCCCCCAAATTAGCCACAGATCTAGACTGGTCACTTATATCAGCAACAAGTATGCCCAAAATTAACATAATTATGCATAATAATATCTGGAGTTTATTAAACATTATTCATGTTTTAAGTCAATTTCAAACTACAAAGCGTCATATTCACCTTGAGCAGGGGATGCAAATTACCTCTCATTTGTTCTCACAATTCCCTCTGAAGCATGTTTTATTAGTCATTGTCACAGACCCCCGGTTTAATTTAGCACAGTCGTTCCAACATTCAGTCCTCCAGGCCATAAAACTGAAAGCATATGAGCTGCATTATGAAATTCTGTCCTATAACAATAAAGTTAAAGCCACTGACAGCCTTTCTGTATGCACTACAATAAGCAAACCATTTGTGAGTCTAACAAGAGCATTCCCAGTTTTATGTTGTTATATTTATCATATGAATCACTGATATCCTGATGATCACCTCTTCCAAGACTTTGATTTTAACAGTCCAAGATAAACTGCTTTTCTAACTATGCAAATCACCCTGAAATACTGTCAAATAAAATACAGCCTTTATACCCCTGAAAAAAGTTTTATTTTGTGGAAGTGTAATATGTCATTGTTTTACCACAATTACATGCTAGCAGGAGATTAATACAGACTGAAAAAAAACATAAACAGACTAAGCGGTCCACATTTGTAACAGAAAATACCATTTTAAACGACCTAAAATATTAGTGGTGGTAAAACCTAAAATCTTGAATACATAATCTAGAGTTTAGTAAGCTTGCAGAAGTAATTTATAAATGTCAAGAGTATCTAAGATTCACACAGTCATTACTGGGCTAAATAAAATAATATAAAATAACATCACAAAAAGCCTGACCCATAGATTTGATTTCTTCATGAGTGGAAGCTCACTACAATTAATATAAGTCAATGAATGGGCCCATCAGGTGTTCCCATCATTATAAAAAGGCAGCTGCTATCTGGAAACATAAGTTTAATTATTTATCAAATGATTCTAAATATCATCAAATTCAATGCAGCCAGTCATTCAAACAGCTACTAATAAATTATTTGATACGGCTCTAATGGAAAGCATGAGTTACTGAGAAGCATTTGCTATTAAGCAGCACCAGACTAATGTTTTGAAACTCTACCCAGACAAGTCCAGAAGTGGCATGCTATAAATCACAGTACAAATATATTCCTCTGCTTTTGAGGAAGGAATCAGCAACATCCAAGAATTTACGCAAATTAAAACAAGTAATTTTGACAGCCTATTGCCATGGTGGAGATCATGCAGATTTTCATTCTGCACAGCGCAGAAGTTTTTTTTTATTTTCCTGCTGGACAAAACAAAAGGTGCCCACACCATTTACCACATCAACAGCATCATAAATATCAACCAACTCCAGAGCATTAAACAACGCCTATATAGTACAAAGGCAACTTCTCAGTAATAACAGGTTGTACTGTATTGTTTATGGCACATCCCTCCCCAAGGAAAATCTATTTCAAGACTAAAGCCAAAAAGCTGTCCTTCTATTAAAATGAGTAGACTGTCATTCTAAGAAACTATATTTGATGCTGTTGATGGTGAAAGACTCTAGCAAATTTGGGAGCAAGCAATCTCAATTTCAGTGGACAGAGTAAATTATTTGAGACATTTATTTAAGGAAAGCACCAATAAACAGTCTTCATTTGCTGTTCATGCATTTCAAATCAATATGCTAATCTGCTATGAACCACATTCAAATGAACAGGAAATGCTAAGCAAATGTTTGGGATTAAATTTCTGATATATAAGAATAAAAGCTAGCCATTATACTTAAAATGATGTCATGAAACAATCAGTTCTTTGGTTCAAAACACTAGCATGGTTTCTTCTAGTGTCTAAAACTACAGATGTACATGAGTATGATCACCTATGGATGGATGTGAGGTGCACGATGGCAGAATAAGAAGAAACACAAACAAATTGCAACACAGGAAATTGCCAATAGATTAGGGAAAAAAAATCACCACAAAGATGGTCAGACATTGGCACCACCATAATCACAGAGACTGTGTAACCTCCATTCTTGGAAATACTCAAAACTCACATGAACAAAGTGTAAGAAACATTACCCAACTGGACTTGAGTGTGGAGACAGAAAGGTGACATCCAGAAATCCTTTGCAATTTAAAATGCTCTACAATTCAGTGCTTTTTTTTCCTGAAAGTCCTTTCCTTATCAGAGGTGTGCTTTCCCATTTTCATTTATGCTTCATTTTACACAAGTCTCCCAAATATTTATAGTGGCTTCAGAATAAAAATCAGAACCCTGTTTTGTGAGCAATCATGACAAGGTCATTGATACAAATGATGTAATATTACACATTTGGCGCAATAAGACCCATTTATTTTATGGTAGTTCCATCACCAGAGTCTGCTGAGATACAGTAGCTAAAACAAAAGTAGAAGATTTAATTTACAAAGTAATAAACAGCTCTGATCCTTGCAGGCTGTTATCACTCCATCAGCCTGCATCACCCACATGTTGCAGGCGTTTGGAGACGAGTGACGACAGAAAACGAAAGCAACGACAGATCAAAAAAAGCTCGAGTAACCCTACAGGAAGTACTGCATGAATCAGGCGCGCACGTTCATCACACCTTGCGTTTCACACCGAAGACACACTGCAGAGGACAACGCCATGAGTACCTTTGTTCAGACGCTTCAGGGGTGACCTTAATGAAGATGTAGTAAAAGCATCCTGGGTGCACCTGTGGATATTAGCTGGCTCAGAGTTGCCTATACCACTGAAACATTTTTTTTTCTCTCTAAAAAACAAAAGACTAAAAAAAAAAAAAAGAAAAAAAGAAAAAAAATCCCACCACGAGGCCTCCAGAACCAGTTTATTTCCCACTCCTTAAATAAGAACTGTGCTATTTTTAAGAAGCATTGTGATGGGAAGCATATCTAAAAATAAGTTTGCTGGCTCCCAGCGAACCGGTGTCGCTCCCCACGCCCGTCGCCGGCAGGGCAGCCAGCCCGGTCCTCGCTCCCCGGGGCCGCCTCGGGCGGGGAGGGCTCGGGGCTGCAGGTGGGGAGGCGGCTTTGTCTGCGATCGGGCGCTAAGCGACGGCGGCGTCAAGGCGGGCAGCCACCGGCTGGCGACAGGGTTCCGAGGAGCAGGCGGAGGGGAAGGGGGAGCCCCCGCCTCACCGGCATCACCGAACCTTTCCTGCGGGCCGCCGCGAGGGAAGAGACGCCGCCGCCGCCAGCCCCCGGAGCGGAGCCGGGGACCGCCCGGTGTCTCCGCCTCTCTCCCCGTCCGCCGGGCGCGGCCGAGCGCCGCCTCCCCGCTCCGGCCGCCCGC